>JAHWFP010195563.1:15630-54874 GCA_023313725.1 Lithobius niger | reverse complement strand
CCATTGCTCAGCAAGCTGCTGTTCCCCAGTCATTGTTTGTCGATGACTTCGGCCTGCGCTTTCGGGCAGCTCGCATGCAGACCTGCGAGCGGCAGCTACAGCTGGCGATTAACAAAGTCCAGACCTGGGCGGTCAGTAATGGTTTCCGGTTTTCTCCGGACAAGACTGTGTGCATTCACTTTTGCCGCCAACGAACACTGCACCCAGATCCTTGCCTGTATTTGGGGCAGGCGCAGATTCCTGTTGTCCCACGGGCACGTTTCCTGGGTCTGGTGTTCGATTCCAGGTTATCTTGGCTTCCACACTTGCGCCAACTTAAAGACAAGTCTTTGCGGGCACTCAACATCTTGTGGGTTCTGTCGGGTACTTCATGGGGTGCCGATCGCACTGCCATGTTGCGCCTCTACAGAGCCCTTGTCCGCAGCAAACTTGATTATGCGTGCATGGTGTATGGTTCGGCTAGTGACTCGACTCTCCAGATGTTGGACACTGTGCATCACAGTGGCCTGCGTGTGGCGACTGGGGCATTTCGAACTTCTCCAGTGGTCAGCCTCTATGCTGAGGCCTCGGAGCCACCTTTGGCCATTCAGTATGCTGTGCGTTTACGTGCTGTGGAATCCAGTCCTGCTAGGTCCATGGTTTTTGGGCCAGACTTGCGAGTCGGTAGACGCAGGGTGGGTAAGGGTGATTTCCGCGATAGGCTCCAGCAGTCCTGTCAGGAGATAGCCTTTGATATGCCCAGCGTCTTGAGGCTGGGGGGGATGCCAGTGGCCCCTTGGCTTGTCCCAAGTGGCATTTTCATTTTCGCTCTGGCGTCCCTCCCGAAGGGTTCCACTCTGCCAGCAAGGTACTTGCAGGAGTTCCGGCTGCTGTGTTCTCAGTACGCCGGTTATCAGCGGCTGTTTACTGATGGGTCGAAGTCAGACGCTGGCGTGGCTTGTGCTTGTATTTGTAGGGGAGTGACGGTAGCCCATCGCCTTCCATCAGGCTATTCTGTGTTTTCTGCAGAGCTTTTGGCTCTCGGTTTGGCGGTGGAATGGATCCTCGGCCTTCAGGGCACGCATTTCATTATCTTTAGCGATTCCATGAGTGCCCTGGAGTCCTTGGCGACTTACAATCCACGGAACCCCTTGACACAACGTGTCCAAGCTTTGCTTTCCCGCTTGCCTGGCCAGCGGAAAAACGTGCTTTTCTGCTGGATCCCGGGCCATGTTGGGATAGGTGGAAATGAGCAAGCGGATTCTGCAGCAAAAGGGGCCCTTTCTGGCCCTCTCGGTAGGGATCTCAGGCTTGTTCCCTCGGACGCCTTTCCAACTCTGCGTCTGAGGTTACATGCTTTTTGGTAAGCCTCGTGGGATGGACAGGACGGTAATAAGTTACGGGCCATTAAAGGCACTGTCGAGGAGTGGCACTCGGCGTGTCGCCGCAGTCGCCGTGAGGAGGTTGTGTTGGCCCGTTTGCGAATTGGTCACACCCGACTTACTCACTGTTTCCTTTTGCGGGGGGTTGACCCTCCTGAATGTTCTTGGTGTCGACGGCCACTTACGGTCCGGCACTTACTTGTTGATTGTCGCCATCTTGATGGTGTTCGTCGTCGGTTCCATCTTCCGCATGACATTGCGCGTCAGTTGGGCGATAAGTCTGTCCTCCTGTCCGGTGTTTTTCAATTTTTGCAGGAGGTACAGATGTATGACAAGATTTAGAATAGGGGTTTGGATAACATCTCTGTAATGTGTGGTGCAGTGGCAACCCGGACCACTGCACTGTGACTGAGGTTGGCGCTAATGACCAAGTTTCGACGCGCCATTAAGCCTCATTCCCCCCCCCCTCTTATTAGTGCTAGTTTCTCGCTTTGAGAAACAAGTAAACTATTAGTTCTATTACTAAGGGCTTGGTTCACTGGCATTTTAGCACTTTTTAAACTTTACATGATGTGATTTTAAAAAATGTGCGTCTTATGTTTCAAATTTTTGGCAGTAAGGTGTTCACTGTAGCATGGCAGACACATTTATTGCACAGCTTTATTTACTTTTTGTGACAAATGTTCAGAGATATAACTGCTGTGGTTCTCTAATTATAACGAATAAAGTTCAAGTAGCAAATAGTTCCTTAGTTTAATAGTAATTTGTGTAAACAGCCATTGCTTATTGCCCCCTGTGGGCTGGGGGTAGAATAAGCCCACTGTACCCCTGCGTGTCGTAGAAGGCGACTAAAAGGGAACCCAAGATCACGGTTTGCTGATGTGGTAAGGGTCTGCATGGCGGAGGGTTTTTAGTCCGTCTTTGAACACTAGCAACCTCAACACTACGGTTTGCGAGTGCGCCTACGGTGTGTATGGCGAGCAGGTTTAACACCCGTCGTAAGGACTAGTCGGAAAGAGGTGAAGGGACATCCGGACAAACCGGGCCCGGGGTGGCTGCTTAGAGGATGTTTGGTGGTTTGAATCCCCTTTTGGGTTTGATTCCAATTTGCCGTTGTGGCCACTGGGCTTTTCATCCTCATCCCCCAGCATGTTGGCCGTGTGCTGCAACCTAGTAATCCGTGGAGGCGGAGATCCTGGCTTTCGGGCCTTGGCTCCTCATTCCGGAGGACGGGTGGCCTGGGCGAGCCAGCCTAAGGTCAATCGGCTATGACTTCGGGTCCTGTCGATGTGGGGAGGTGGCTTGTGCTGTATCCATCTGCATCACGGACCCGAACTGTTTGGGTTATCGACGGAGGTGGTGTGTACAGCTTCCTTGGTGGCCTCGCCTCTCGGCATGCTTAGGCTGCCACCTCACCGAGATAGACGGCGGTGTTAGCTTCCTGGTGCAAGGCCCTGGATATGCGGCTTCCAGCCCTGCATCACCCGAGTGCCGCGCGGGGTTTTCTTTTCTGGGGGGCACACCGCCGCGACTTCTTTTCGCTCTACATGGCAACTACTTCCCCCTTTCCCCCGATAAAATTTATTTCCCCCAAAATTCTTCCCCTCCTCGCCGCACTAGCAAGCGCCAGAGGAGGCAACCCGAGATGGTTGGGCCTGGTGCCCAGTTACCAGACTTAAGTCAAAGTCGGGACCAACCAAGTCCCTAAGTTCCTGGTGGTGACGGGCGAGGGCCGAGATGTTACGCAACTCGGTCCATTCGCTGTACACAAAGCTCTAAAAGGGATCTGTGGTTCTGATCCGAAGAGTGTGTCTCGGCTCCGTGCTGGGGGATACCTTGTGGAGGTTGCAGACGATGGTCAGGCGAAGAGGCTTTTGAAAGCGAGTGCACTGGGGTCATGCCCAGTGCATGTCGAGCCGCATCGCACTTTGAACAGCAGCAAGGGGGTCGTGAAATGCTTCGATTTGAGGGGTCTCAGTGATGATGACATCCTGGACGAACTCAAGTTACAAGGCGTTACGGCTGTGAAGCGTTTGACGCAGAAAGGAGAGAATGGTGCCCAACCAACTTACACTTTTTTCCTGACCTTTGATACGCCAGTTGCACCGCAGCACATTACTGCCGGTTACCTGCGATTGAAGGTCAGGAGTTATGTACCGAATCCAATGCGGTGTTTCCGCTGTCAACGCTTCGGCCACACCAGCGCCTCGTGTAAAGGTAATCCTACCTGTGTTAACTGTGCTCAGGCAGCCCATGAAGGCGCTGACTGTGCTGGCCCGGAGCAGTGCGTCAACTGCGGTGGTCGGCACCAGGCCTCTTCACGGGACTGCCGTGTTTATTTAGAGGAACGTCGTGTGCAGGAATTGAAGGTGAAGGACGGGCTTTCCTACTCGGAGGCCCGGAAGAAGGCTAAACTATTGGCTGCGCCGATGACCCGATCTTTTGCGCAGGTGTGCAGTGCGCCATTGCCTGGCCCAGTTAGTGAGTCTGCTGATTTGGCAGATTTGCGCGCTGAGCTCAGGTCTTTGATGAGGACAGTGGGCATGCTTGTTACTTTGTTGACCCAGCAACATCCATCTTTGCAGGGTCTTTTGGGTTCTTCGGAACCGGTTGCTGCCTTGCCGTCGACATCTGCCCAGCCTGCGAATGTTTCTGCTCCTGCTACTGTTCCTGTAACTGTTCCCAGGCAGGTTAAGGCTGCAGTTAAGCCTCCTCCCGCCCGTAGTACACTACAGAAAGTGTCGAAGAAGGCTCCTGCTGGTAAAGCCTCAACACCACCCGTGAGGAAGTCGCCACCAGGAGAGAAGATGAAACGGTCGCTGAACGACCAGCTTGCTGAGGGGTCCATTGCGTCCCCTCCACAATTTGATACTTTACCCATGGAGCAGGGAGAGATTTCCTGTTCCTCTTCTCCTGAATTTTTTCCTCCTTTCGAGGACAACTTTGTTCTGGACCTCACTCAGACTTTTGATTCGGGGGAGGATTCAGATGGTTTCGGATCACCCAGGGGAGGAGTTGAGGAGGATGATTCAGTCTTAAGCCCGTCCTAATGCCTGCGCATACCATCGTTCAGTGGAACTGCCAAAGTTATCGGACCCATGCAGAGGAGTTGTCGCATTGGCAACCTCTGTGCTGCTGCCTCCAGGAAACTTGCTTTAAGGCGTCAGATAATCCGGTTGTTCGGGGTTATTCTGTCTACCGTCTGGATGCAGACCCTGTGCCACGTGCACATGGTGGTGTTGCTGTGCTGGTTCAACACTTTCACCATTAAGCCTCAATTCCCCCCCCCCCAACACTTTCAGCCGCATGCCCGTGTGCCTCTGCACACTAGATTTCAGGCGGTAGCAGTTCGAGTTTCTTTCCATTTGGATATTACTGTCTGTTCGCTTTATTTGCCACCGGATGAGGTCTTTGGGGTTGGTGACCTGGAGCACTTGGTCCGCCAGCTTCCTGCCCCTTTCCTCTTGCTGGGCGACTTTAACAGCCACCATGTTCAGTGGGGAGGACCTCATACTGATAACAAGGGGAGAATCCTTGAGGAGTGGATGCAGAGGGGGTCCATTTGTGTCTTGAACGATGGTGCCATGACCTACTGCAATCTGGCCACAGGTAATTGGTCAGCGGTGGACTTGGCCTTTTGCTCTTTAGCTTTCCCGGTTCACTTCACTTGGGCTGTCACTGCCGATCTGCAAGGGAGCGATCACCTCCCCATTGTGTTGTCCACAACATAGGGGGGTACTGTTGCTTCCAGGCCAGCCCAGTGGGCGTTAAAACGAGTGGTCAGCCTTTGCCGAGGCTGCTGTATTTCAGCGTGCGGTTGAGGACTTTACTGATGTGGATGAGCTTTCAACTCATTTCACTGATGTGGTCCTCGCTGCTGCTCATGCTTCTGTCCCGCGTACGTCCACACAGCCGAGACGGGTTCCTGTTCAGTGGTGGACGCCTGCTTGCGGGCAGGCTATTCGGGCCCGCAGGCGAGCGTTGCCTGCTTTTACAGTTAGCCCAACTGCTGACAATTTTGTTGCCTTTAAGCGCTGTCGTGCCCGTGCCAGGTTTGTCATCCGTTAGGCTAGGCGTGCTTCGTGGTCGGCTTATGTTTCGTCGATCACGCGCTCCACGCCTTCTCAGCAGGTGTGGAGGAAGGTGCGCCAAATCTCGGGGAGGAACGTGCCTTCCCCGGTATCGCAGTTGAGGGTGGCGAATGCCGTGGTTTCATCTTTGCCGGATATCGCCGATTGTCTTGCGTCTGCATTTGCGCGGGTCTCGAGTGATGACCATTATGATCCTGGTTTCCTCGGAATTAAGCATAGGGAAGAGGCTCGCTCTCTTGACTTTTGCTCCCACGGGCTAGAGGAGTACAATTGACCGTTCACCAGGCGGGAATTTGTTTCAGCTTTGTCCAAGTCGCATGACTCTGCCCCAGGCCCTGATGATGTTCACTATCAGCTATTGAAACATCTGCCTCTTGCCTCCCAGCAGTTCTTGCTAGAAATGTTCAACCGTGTGTGGGCGGAGGGCTCTATTCCAGCTGCGTGGAGGGCAGCAGTGGTCATCCCTATTGTAAAACCGGGAAAAGACCCTACTTCTCCTTCCAGTTATCGCCCAATCGCTCTAACTAGCTGTGTCTGCAAACTTATGGAACGGATGGTTAGTGAGCTGTTGGTCTGGGTGTTGGAAGCACGGGGATTCTTATCTGCGTCCCAGTGTGGCTTTCGACGGTTTCGGTCAACTATCGATCATCTTGTTGCCCTTAAATCAGATGTGAGGGAGGCTTTTTGCCTGCGTCAACATCTGGTTCAAGTTTTCTTTGACTTGGAGAAGGCTTATGATACGACCTGGCGTTATGGGATTCTCCGTAATCTCTATGACTGTGGCTTGAGGGGGCGGATGCCACTGTTCCTTTCCACTTACCTCTGCACAGCGCACAGTGCACAGCATATAACAACAGAATTCCATTTCGTCATTTTCCGATCGTACTCATTCAGTCCAGAGTAACATTGCTTGTAATCTTTAGATATAAACCATCAATTATTGTAGTCTTGTACTCCAATGCGGTGTTGTTAGGATCTGGACAATTCTTCTAAAGTTTGGATTATTTGACCCTTTTCGATTTTGAAGATTTAGAATTGAGGTTTAGGTTAGTAACATCAGTGAGTGATGCATGGGTGATATGTTTATGACAAAAATTTTATAAAATGATTATTAGCAATTTCTGGAAGTCACATTATTTACTCAGTGGTCAATTAACACCACAACAAAGTAAATATGCAAAATAGCACACAAATGCTCCACAATCATAACCATTGGTTGTCGTTTGGTGCATATACTGTCCAATCTCCCAAAAGTATTCGTTCCTTTGTCTAAATCATACGTGTGGTATGTACAAACTTATGCAGTTATATACTTAAAACGGTTTGTCAATATGCTGTATACTTTAATGAACCAATATATACAACTATTTGCCGTTTTAAAATTGTTATTAGCAATGACCAATAATTTTTAGCAATGACCAATAATTTTTACCCATGACCAATAATTTTTACCCATGGTGTTTTCTGGTACTATCCAAAAATCGTAAGAATGTGGATGAATCTTAGCAGTCCACTGTGGCACCTTAATTGAATCCATTAAGGGAATCAACAGGAAGAACCCGAGTGTAAGGAAGCTGTTCATGAGAAATTTAAGTACAAATGTATAAAAAATGCATTAATGGCATTGACATTCAGCCAGTTATCAGGTTGGAGGGTGATGGGATCTTCGGGGCCAATTTGTTATTTTTCCAAATGTTGCAATGGATTGATTGCTACTGTAAAACAATCAGCAGATGAATGCCAGAGCAGAGAAGGTACACGTACACTAGAATCACTCACCAGCATATCTACATCTTCACAATGTCCACATCTGAACGCAATGCAACTAGTATGCAGTGCATTTCTTAGTTCTGCACCATGTTTCAGTTACTAAATCTAACTTTCTAATTATAACAGAATCAAAATTAAGCATTTAACCACTGCGTTGTTAATCGCCTTCATTCTGAACGTATTTGTCACAAAGGACATATTTTTGTTTTCATCTACACAATTACTGACACTGCTTACGTTTTTATCTAACAGTTTCCTGTTTTCTTTATTTTCTTTAGGAAGATGTAACAGAATAGCAGTCCACATCAGAAGAAATGGCCTGTAATAAATAAGCATATAGTTAGCTACTGTAGGATAGAAATGTTCATTTGATGGGAATTTAGCATTTACATCAGGTTTATTCTTTACCAGTGTTGCTAGATCAGTAGCTATTTTGTACTAATGTTGTCCAAATGGAGTATGGAGGTGTAGTTTACCACTTCCGTACAATTCATCATCAGCATCACAAATACTGCTGCATTTTCTATCCTACTTGATGTACTGCTAACACTGGTACGTGCTTCGTCAGGATGGACTTCAACAATTACTGTAGGAGTTGACATGGGGGTTGCACTAAGCTCTGCTATGAAGTTTAATATCTGTTTCCGGCTACCCATTCGGAAGGCAAGCTCTTTTAAGTCGTTTTCGTTTAAGTACCTCACGGTTGTAAGGTATATGCCATCCTTAAAGAGAGAAGTCCGGACGCACTCTTCCACGTGAATGTTGGCGCATTCCATTTTCTCTAACAACTGTTCAGTCATTTTTCCTAAGCCACAGAAAGAAGGGTTAATAATGTACAAATTACATGAATCTAGAAAAAATGCAACCATCGTACTTTGAATGTTCTGCAACTATGGTAAAAAAAAAGTTTGACACTCAAACTCAGTGTCAGAAATACTCATCAGTGGCACTGTCATGACAGCGAACAAACATGGCCTGGTGCACAACGGCAACAACAGCAAGCTCGGTCTAACACACATTGAGGGCTATGATGCCCGCATTTTTTCAAATATTCCTCGATTAGCTAGCACAACAGCGATGTAGAAAACAAAAGAAGCACGTTTATGAAGATGAAGATTGGAACACCATATTTTTTTTACACCTGTATGGACAAAATGTCTATCGAAAATTGGCAAAATACTGTGAGTATTTTTGACTTTGAGTTTGAGCTTGAGCTTCCAACAATTTTTTTACCGTACATGAATCTAGATATTCATAATAAAATTCCTAAAAAATGCTGAACGAGAGATAGTACAGAGCCGAGGCAAAATATTCAGACTCTCCACTTTTGGAATCGCATTAGAATTGGGACCATTGCTCCAGTAAAGCAGAGTTGGATTTTGGGCCAATGTAAATGTCTCATCGTTACGATAAAAACTGGTGTATTGAAACATCAAAACCAGTTGTAGCGGCGTCGGACCAAAACGGTGCCGGCAAACGTCACTAATCATACTGGTGCGGATACTGTATTGCGAAGTAGGCTACTGGTCTTTCTTTCCAATTTTGCTGGATTTCTGGACAACAATCATAGCAGGCCACTATTCAAGGAGGGAGCGATGTTGCGGACTAATGCTTTCATAAACTTAATGTAACTTGGCAAGCGGTAATTCTTTGCTGCCACCATGGGAAAAAACGTGCATTTACTAGCAGTTAACTTCAAACTAAAATTTTCTAAGTTTAAGTAACCAAGTAAATAATGGTTGGAAACAGGCTGAAGCTCTATTTACATTTATTGAACATTGGTTAATAAAATATTTACAAAACAGTGTTTAGTTAGCAGTTTCATTTTGGTTACAACAAAGCTTGGTTTCAGATTTCAGCAACAACAAAAAAATTGTTAAGCAAATCGTGCTTAACACTCAAGTACCAACAACGATCAAGAAATTTCACCAACTTCAAACTAGAAATACAATTTCGCAAAAATGCAAGTAATATTGAATGAAAATTCAACTCGTATGATGTCACTGAGGACAATTCACATGCAACCTTTAGCTGTCTGGTTAAGACACTAGTCTTTGGTTTTACATTGGGAAAAAATTCACGTTTTGAAAGTTTTAACTTGAAACGGGAAAGAAATTAACGTTTTTTATAAAATCGTCCACAAAAAATATTTCACCTGCAAAAACCTACCCCGATCGCGATAATCAAGTTTAAGTTACATTTAAGTTTTATGACGGTAATAAATTACTAGTTATTAAAGGCACTGTCGAGGAGGCACTGTCGCAGTCGCCATGAGGAGGTAGTGTTGGCCCGTTTGCGCATTGGTCACACCCGACTTACTGTTTCGTTTTGCGGGGGGTTGACCCTCCTGAATGTTATTGGTGTCGACGGCCACTTACGGTCCGGCACTTCCTTGTTTCCCCCTGTGGGCTGGGGTAGAATAACCTCACCGTACCCCTGCGTGTCGTAGGAGGCGACTAAAAGGGAACCCAAGATCACGGTTTGCTAGTGTGCCAAGGGTCTGCATGGCGGAGGGTTTTTAGTCCGTCTTGAACACTAGCAACCTCAACGCTACGGTTTACGAGTGCGCCTACGGTGTGTATGGCGGGCAGGTTTAACACCCGTCGCAAGCACTAGTCGGAAAGAGGTGAAGGGACATCCGGACAAACCGGGGTGGCTGCTTGAGGATGTTTGGTGGTTTGAATCCCCTTTTGGGTTTGATTCCAATTTGCCCGTTCTGGCCACTGGGCTTTTCATCCTCATCCCCCAGCATGTTGGCCGTGTGCTGCAACCTAGTAATCCGTGGAGGCGGAGATCCTGGCTTTCGGGCTTTGGCTCCTTATTCCGGAGGACGGGTGGCCTGGGCGAGCCGGCCTAAGGTCAATCGGCTATGACCTTTCAGGTCCTGTCGATGTGGGGAGGCGGCTTGTGCTGTATCCATCTGCATCACTGACCCGAACTGTTTGGGTTATCGACGGAGGTGGTGTGTACGGCTTCCTTGGTGGCCTCGTCCTTCGGCATGCTTAGGCTGCCAACTCTCGGAGATAGACGGCGGTGTTAGCTTCCTGGTGCAGGGCCCTGGATATACGGCTTCCGGCCCTGCATCACCCGAGTGCCGCGCGGAGCTTTATTTTCTGGGGAGCTCATTGCCGCGACTTCTTTTTTGCTTTCAATGGCAACTTCTTCCCCCCCTCCCTCGCAAAAATTTCTTCCCCCAAAATTCTTCCCCTCCTCACCGCACTAGCAAGCACCAGAGGAGGGAACCTGAGATGGTTGGGCCTGGCGCCCAGTTACCAGACCTTAGTAAGAGTCGGGACCAAGTGGCCGAGATGTTACGCAACTCGGTCCATTCGCTGTACACAAAGCTTTGAAAGGGATCTGTGGTTCTGATCCAAAGAGTGTTTCTCGGCTCCGTGCTGGGGGATACCTTGTGGAGGTTGCAGACGATGGTCAGGCGAAGAGGCTTTTGAAAGCGAGTGCACTGGGGTCATGCCCAGTGCATGTCGAGCCGCATCGTACTTTGAACAGCAGCAAAGGGGTCGTGACATGCTTCGATTTGAGGGGTCTCAGTGATGATGTCATTCATCCTGGGCGAACTCAATTCACAGGGTGTTACGGCTGTGAGGCGATTGACACGGAAAGGCGAGAATGGTGCCCAGCCAACTGACACCTTTTTCCTGACCTTTCATATGCCGGTTACACCGCAGCACATTACTGCCGGTTACCTGCGCTTGAAGGTCAGAAGTTACGTACCGAATCCGATGTCAACGCTTCGGCCATACCAGCGGCTCGTGTAAAGGTAGACCTACCTGTGTTTCCTGTACTCAAGCAGCCCATGAAGGCACTGACTGTGCTGGCCCGGAGCAATGCATCAACTGCGGTGGTCAGCACCAAGCCTCTTCATGGGACTGTCGTGTTTATGTTGAGGAACGTCGAGTGCAGGATCTAAAGGTGAAGGACGGGCTTTCCTACTCGGAGGCCCGAAAGAATGCCTAACTATCGGCACCGGCAATGACATGTTTTTTTGCGCAGGTGTGCAGTGCGCCAATGCCTTGCCCAGGTAGTGAGTCTGCTGATTTGGCAGATTTACGCGCTGAGCTCAGGTCTTTGACGAGGACGGTGGGCAAGCTTATTACTTTGTTGACCCTGCAACATCCATCTCTGCAGGGTCTTTTGGGTCCTTCAGACCCGGTTGCTGCTTTGCCGTCTACATCTGCCCAGCCTGCAAATGCTTCTGCTCCTGCTGCTGTTTCTGCTGCTGCATCTGTTCCCAGGCAGGTTAAAGCTTCAGCTAAGCCTCCGCCTACCCGGAGTGAACCACAGAAAACGTTGAAGAAGAAGGCTCCTGCTGGTAAAGCCTCAACACCACCCGTGAGGACGTCGCCACCAGGAGAGAAGGTGAAACGGTCGTTGAACGGCCAGTTTGCTGAGGGGTCCGTTGTGTCCCCTCAACATCTTGATACTACTTTGCCCATGGAGCAGGGAGAGATTTCCTGTTCCAATTCTCCGGAACTTTTTCCTCCTTCCGAGGACAACTTCGTTCTGAACCTCACTCCATCTTTTGATTCGGGTGAGGATTCGGATGTTTTAGGATCGCCCAGAGGAGGAGTTGAGGAGAATGATTCAGTCTTCAGCCCGCCCTAATGCCTGTGCATACCATCGTTCAGTGGAACTGCCAAAGTTATCGGACCCATGCCGAAGAGCTACGGCTGCTTTTGTCGCATTGGCGACCTCTGTGCTGCTTCTTACAGGAAACCTGCTTTAAGGCGTCAGATAATCCGGTTGTTCGAGGTTATTCTGTCTACCGTCTGGATGCTGACCCTGTGCCACGTGCACATGGTGGTGTTGCAGTGCTGGTTCAACACTCTCAGCCACATGCCAGTGTGCCTCTGCACACTAGGCTTCAGGTGGTAGCAGTTAGAGTTTCTTTCCACTTCGATATTACTGTCTGTTCGCTTTATTTGCCACCGGATGAGGTCTTTGGGGTTTGTGACCTGGAGGACTTGGTCCACCAGCTTCCTGCCCCTTTTCTGTTGCTGGGTGACTTTAACAGCCATCACGTCCAGTGGGGGGGACCTCATACAGACAACAAAGGGAGGATCCTTGAGGAGTGGATGCTAGGGGGTCCGTCTGTATCCTGAATGACTCACTGTAACCTGGCCACAGCCTTCTTAGCCTGGACTTAGCCTTCTGTTCGCTAGCCATCCCAGATCATTTCACTTGGGTGTCACTACCGATCTGCATGGGAGCGATCACCTCCCCATTGTGTTGTCCACAACACGAGAGGGTTCTGTGGCCTCCAGGCCAGCTCGGTGGGCGCTTAAACGAGCTGAGTGGTCAGCCTTTGCTGGGGCTGCTGTATTTCAGCGTGCGGTTGAGGACTTTTCTGATGTGGATGAACTTTCCACTCATTTCACTGATGTGGTCCTTGCTGCTGCTCATGGTACTATCCCGTGTACGCCCACGCAGCCGAGACGAGTTCCTGTTCCGTGGTGGACACCAGCTTGCGGACTGGCCATTCAGGCCCGCAGGCGTGCTTTGCGTGCATTTACGGTGAGCCTCACTACTGAAAACTTTGTAGCCTTTAAACGCTGCCGTGCCCGTACCCGGTATGTTATCCGTGAGGCTAGGCGTGCTTCGTGGTTGGCTTATATTTCGTCAATCACGCGCTTCACGCCTTCTCAGCAAGTGTGGAAGGAAGGTGCGCCAGATCTCGGGAAAGAACGTGCCTTCCCCGGTGTCGCAGTTAAAGGTAGCGAATGCCGTGATCTCTTCTGTGCCGGATATCGCCGATTGTCTTGCATCTGCATTTGCGCGGGTCTCGAGTGATGACCGTTATGATCCTGGTTTCCTCGGGATTAAGTGTAGGGAAGAGGCTCACTCTCTTTTGACTTTCGCTCCGATAGGCTAGAGGAAAACAATTTACCGTTTACCAGGCAGGAATTTGTTTCAGCTTTGTCCAAGTCGCATAACTCCGCCCCGGGGGCCTGATGATGTTCACTATCAACTGTTGAAACATCTGCCTCTTGCCTCCCAGCAGTTCTTGCTGGGGATGTTCAACCGTGTGTGGGCAGAGGGTTCTATTCGAGCAGCGTGGAGGACAGCAGTGGTCATCCCGATTGCAAAACCGGGCAAAGACCCTACTTCTCCTTCCAGTTATCACCCAATCCCTCTGACTAGCTGTGTCTGTAAACTTATGGAACAGATGGTCAGTTAGCGGTTGGTCTGGGTGTTGGAATCACGGGGATTCTTATCTGCGTCCCAGTGTGGCTTTTGACGGTTTCAGTCAACTATCGATCATCTTGTTGCCCTCGAATCAGATGTGAGGGAAGCTTTTCACTCGCGTCAACATCTGGTTCAAGTTTTCTTTGACTTGGAGAAGGCTTATGATACGACCTGGCATTATGGGATTCTCCGTAATCTCTATGACTGTGGCTTGAGGGGAGAGACGCCACTAATGCTTTCCGCCTACCTCTCGGGCTGTTCGTTTCGCGTTCGTGTCGGGGCGACTCTTTCCTGCCCGTTTGTCTTGGAGAATGGTGTGCCTCAAGGTGGTGTTCTTAGTGTCATCTTGTTTGCTATAGGGATCAACCCCATTGCCCAGCAAGCTGCTGTTCCCCAGTCATTATTTGTTGATGACTTCGGCCTGCGCTTTCTGGCAGCTGCGACCTGCATTCAGACCTGCGAGCGGCAGCTACAGCTGGCGATAAACAAAGTCCAGACCTGGGCGGTCATTAATGGTTTCCGGTTTTCTCCGGACAAGACTGTGTGCGTCCACTTTTGCCGCCAACGAACACTGCACCCAGATCCTTGCGTGTACTTAAGGACAGGCGCAAATTCCTGTTGCCCCACAGGCACGTTTCCTGGGTCTGGGGGGTCTGGTGTTCGATTCCAGCTTATCTTGGCTTCCCCACTTGCGACAACTTAAAGACAAGGCTTTGCGGGCGCTTAACATCTTGCGGGTCCTGTCAGGCACTTCATGGGGTGCCGATCGCACTGCCATGTTGCGCCTCTACCGAGCCCTTGTCTGCAGCAAACTCGATTATGCGTGCATGGTCTATGGTTCGGCTAGTGACTCGACTCTCCAGATGTTGGACACTGTGCATCACAGTGGCCTGCGTGTGGCGACTGGGGCATATCGAACTTCTCCAGTGGTCAGCCTCTATGCTGAGGCCTCGGAGCCACCTTTGGCCATTCAGTATGCTGTGCGTTTGCGTGCTGTGCAATCCAGTCCTGCTTGGTCCATGGTTTTGGGGCCAGATGCAGGGAGGGTAAGGGTGATTTCCGCGATATGCTCCAGTAGTCCTGTCAGGAGATAGCCTTTGACATTGCCTGCGTCTTGAGGCTTGGGGGGATGCCAGTTAATCATTGGCTTGTTCCAAGTGGCAGTTTCATTTCGCCCTGGTGTCCCTCCCGAAGGGTTCTACTCTTCCAGCAAGGGATTACATTAGTTCCAGCGGCTGTGTCCTCAGTACGCCGGTTATCAGCGCCTGTTTACTGATGGGTCGAAGTCAGACGTTGGGGTGGTGTGTGCTTGTGTGTGTAAGGGAGTAACGGTTGCCCATCGCCTTCCATCAGGCTATTCTGTGTTTTCTGCATAGCTTTTGGCTCTCGGTTTGGCGGTGGAATGGATCCTTGACCTTCAGGGCACGCATTTCATTATCTTTAGTGATTCCATGAGTGGCCCTGGAGTCCTTGGCGAATTACAATCCGCGGAACCCCTTAACACAACGTGTCCAAGCTTTGCTTTCCCGCTTGCCTATCCAGCAGAAAACCGTGCTTTTCTGCTGGATCCCGGGCCATGTTGCGATAGGTGGAAATGAGCAAGCTGATTCTGCAGCGAAAAGGGCCCTGTCTGGCCCTCTCGGAAGGGATCTCAGCCTTGTTCCTTCGGACGCCTTTCCAACTCTGCGTCTGAGGTTACACGCTTTTTGGCAAGCCTTGTGGGACAGACAGGACGGTAATAAATTACGAGCTATTAAAGGCACCGTCGAGGAATTGCACTCGGCGTGTCGCTGCAGTCGCCGTGAGTAGGTAGTGTTGGCCCGCTTGCGTATTGGTCACACCCGACTTACTCATTGTTTCCTTTTGCGGGGGTTTGGCCCTCCTGAATGTTATTGGTGTCGACGGCCACTTACGGTCCGGCACTTCCTTGTTGATTGTCGCCATCTTGATGGTGTTCGTGTTCGTTTCCATCTTCCACATGACATTGCGCGTCAATTGGGCGATAAGTCTGTCCTCCTGTCCGGTGTTTTTCAATTTTTGCAGGAGGTACAGATGTATGACATGATTTAGATTAGGGGTTTGTAGAATATCTCTGTAATGTGTGGTGCAGTGGTAACCCGGACCACTACACTGTGACTTAGGTTGGTGCTAATGACCTAGATGTCGACGCGCTATTAAGCCTTAATCCCCCCCCTCCCTCGTGAATATTGACGAAAGAAAGCAACTTTAAACTATTTTTACTGTAATAAAACATAACAGGCGCTGTGAAGGTAGATTATCCAGTGGATGTTATCATTCCGAGCACTGTAAGTTAAAACTTTGGTTAGCGCTGGGTTCGTTGTCGAACTTCAGGTTGCCAGATGCAAATCTTGCGAATCTGATGAAAGTTTTTCTTAAGAAAAACCTATCAAAAATGTACAACAAATTTTTAGTTGTGACATGCCATTGAAGGCCCTTAGATTCGTTTCGAGGGGACCATTATGAATGGAATGAAGGGCTGATGATGGTTGTATTGTAGGCTCCAGGAAGTGTTTGGTGAAACACTGAAAACGCTGATGTATGAACGGAATTTTTTTTTTATACAATGGCATTAAAAACCTTTCATGCGTGAAAAAAAAAACCAATGTGTGCGCTCTTGACTACTTAATTAACTTAACGGCCTTAGGCTATTTTATGCAAGTTTTTTGCTCGCGGAATAACGCCGCAGAAATGCTAAACAAATTTTTGGAATTTGGTTCAACTGCCAGCAGAAAGTTGTCGCAGAAATGGTTAAAAAAATCGCGGAATTTGGTTCCACTTGCAGCAGAAATTGTCGCAGAAATGGTTTAAAAAATTTCGCGGATATTATATGGCTTTAATTATGCGGCCCCTCCCCCACTAGCATAGTCATCCTGGATCTCCCTTTTGTCCCATCACGAAAGGTTTCAAGAGAAATCTGCAAAACCAAGCAAGACCCTAATGCGGTCTTTCCCTGTCATCACAACCGTCTTGGATCCCTTTTCGTTTCATTCCATTACGAAAGGCTGAAGTTAAGTCAAGATCCTCTTGCGGGTTTGGCTTTTCACCACGACCACCTTGAATCTCCTTTCGTTCCATCACGAAAGGAAAGGCTGAAAGCAAGTCGATGTAAACGACCACGACCGTCATGCGGCCTTGACCTGTATCTATAGCCACCTTGAATCTTCCTTTTGTTCCATCACGAAAGGTTAAAGGAAGTCAAATCAGACAAGCAAGACCTTCATGTGGGATTGACATATCGTCATGGCCACCTTGGATCTCCCTTTCGTTCCACTACGAAAGGATCACAGCACAGTCGGCAAAAAACAAGCAGGAACTTTTAAGCGGCCTCAACCTTTCACATATACCGCTTTGAATCTCCGTTTCATTCTGTCACTATAGTTTAAAGCAAGTCAAGCAAAGACAAGCAAGACCCACAACCGGCCTATCCATCATCATGGCTGCTTTGGATCTTCCTTTCATTCTACCACAAAAGGTTAATGACAGTCAACAAAAACAAGGAAGCCCTCCATGCCGCCACCACCGGCCTAAATCATAAATGAACTGTTGTCCATCAGTACTCATAACCTGTTCACTCCTGCTGGTATGTCAACGAACTGACTTCGAGTTGCTGACCAACTAAACCATGCACACTAACATTAAACTTCTATGATATTTTAGTTTTCTCAATAATACATAATTTTTTTTGTCTGTTACCCGTTACTGACACAGTACCGATAACATGGTATTGATTCCATTGCTGATGCTAGTTGTAGCCTTATATTTTTTGCGTTTAATTATAAAAAAGATAATCCAGAATCTATAAATTGTATAATTGATTCAATTTCAAAGTCATCTCACCCTCGCCAATGGATTCTCTGGCAGTTCTTCGTCTGTGTCAGAGCTCAAATAATTTTCAATTGAACTTCCTTCAGCCAGTTGATTTGTTGACTGAAAAAAAAAATTGTTTACTTTAGTCATCATTGTAGTTTTATTGGCATGGGAGAAAAAATGTTCCTTTCAGAGGGTTCTCATCAGCTCGGACTGTCCACAGTGCCATTGTGCCACTGGCACAGGCGCCCATAGGCTACAATACTTTTGGCGTCCCTTTCGTAGTGTATTTTTTCTCTCCTCCCCACTAAGAAAAATGAATGGATTTGAATTCCCTGTCCGTTCAGACACAAATTCCCTTCTCTATTCTACCTCCCTTCACTCAAGTTTTTAACACATTTTTTAAACTGCTCCCCACAACCCACTCCAAAATTTCTAAAAATAGTATTACTTGAAATGTAAGATTGTGTGTTAAAGAATGTATCCTCGAAACCAGAAATGACGACAGAATATGGAAATAAGCAAAGACTTTTGAGCTCGACCCCGGACTTTGCTTGTGCTTGGAGAGCTTAGAGCGCTTCCCAAAACCCCTACGGTTGGAGGCACCATCAATTTCCTGTAAAATGCATGGCGCCCCTCACCGGTCATTTTGATAAATGGCGCAGGCGCCCTTTCCTACCCAGTCCGATGCTGGTTCTCATTCATTTTGGCTATGGTAGTGGTGTGCCGATTCCACCGACACCACTAGCTAGCATTAGGTCATTTTCCGTGATTTTTGTCAGCGTGGCGAGATAATTACTGAGTAATGCGGGGGAAATAACTAACTTTGTGGTAACATTGTCTTGCAAGATTTCCAAAAGTAAAAGCATTTGGACGCAAAACAATATCTAACGGCTTTTGCAGTGTTCGCTACTTACATGTACTCATCCAATTTATGGTAACACTTAACCGTACCTAGACCTCTTACTTAGGGTAAATTGAGTTCACTTATGCCACTTACAAAAAAAAGAAGTTGGTTCTTGGGTTTATGTCTCAAAGGAAAGGCTGAAAACAAGTCATTGTAAACGAGTACGACCGTCATGCGGCTTTGATCTTTCTCTATAGCCACCTTCAATCTTCCTTTCGATCCACTACGAAAGGGTCTGTAGCGGCGCTACCTGCCTGTTAAAGGTGCTCTCTGGCTAGTGCTGCCATCTTGGTGTACTCAACCGGCGTTATCATTGTAGTGACGGTGACTGTTTTAACTTTTGCGTAAAATAGCCTGCTCTCTAATGGCCCGATGTTGGGGGTAGGGAACTCTTATGCCTGGGCATCTAAAACTACTACAATAATCTATCTATAATCGCTGCCACCAGGTGTGAATTTAATAGCGATCTTGGTTTAAAGGGCAGTTAAATTGACTAACCTTAAACCAGCTATAAACTAGCTAGTCAGTGTTAAATAAAAACTCTTGGTAGTTTATAATAAAACAAGTGCAAAAATTATTTACATCAGGACTTTTAGAAGAACAAGTTCAGTAAACTTCTAGGGCTTTTAAAATCAAAAGCAAGGCAAGTTTAAAAAACTTCAAAAATGTTTTAGGTTAAAACATCGGCGATTGCAAACAGTTTTTGTTTACAGTGAATTTAGACAAGGATTAAAGTCTATTTGTTCAAATCCATGAACGTTACTTAAAAATGGTAGCTTTTAGTTTTTACAGTAATCTATGCACCCTACCACCTGTAAGTATCAGAGTTCCATCATAGAAGGCCTAACTGCTTCAGTAATACCTTACGTAATTTTGGTGAAGTCCCCTTTTAAATTAACCCATTTAGTTAAAATAAAAATAAATAATATCGTTTAGGCTAATATTTAGAAGAGGGGTTTTTAGAAACTGGTCCCTAAACACTTAAGTATGTAGAGAGGTTTGGTCAAAAATGCCGATGGCCTAACACTCTCAGAATCAGATGTGAGGGAGGCTTTTTGCCTGCGTCATCATCTGGTTCAGGTTTTCTTTGACTTGGAGAAGGCGTATGATACGACGTGGCGTTATGGGATTCTCCGTAGTCTCTATAACTGTGGCTTGAGGGGACAGATGCCACTGTTGCTTTCTGCTTACCTCTCAGGCCGTTCTTTTCGCGTTCGTGTCGGGGCGACTCTTTCCCGCCCGTTTGTCTTGGAGAATGGTGTGCCTCAAGGTGGTGTTCTTAGTGTCGTCTTGTTTGCTGTAGGGATCAACCCCATTGCTCAGCAAGCTGCTGTTCCCCAGTCATTGTTTGTCGATGACTTCGGCCTGCGATTTCGGGCAGCTCGCATGCAGACTTGCGAGCGGCAGCTACAGCTGGCAATTAACAAAGTCCAGACCTGGGCGGTAAGTAATGGTTTCCGGTTTTCTCCGGACAAGACTGTGTGCATCCACTTTTGCCGCCAACGAACACTGCACCCGGATCCTTGCCTGTACTTGGGGCAGGCACAAATTCCTGTTGTCCCACAGGCACGTTTCCTGGGTCTGGTGTTCGATTCCAGGTTGTCTTGGCTTCCACACTTACGCCAGCTTAAAGACAAGGCTTTGCGGGCGCTTAACATCTTGCGGGTTCTGTCGGGCACTTCATGGGGTGCCGATCGCGCTGCCATGTTGCGCCTCTACCGAGCCCTTGTCTGCAGCAAACTTGATTATGCGTGTATGGTCTATGATTCGGCTAGTGACTCCACTCTCCAGATGTTGGACACAGTGCATCACAGTGGCCTGCGTGTGGCGACTGGGGCATTTCGAACTTCTCCAGTGGTCAGCCTCTATGCTGAGGCCTCGGAGCCACCTTTGGCCATTCGTCGGTGACAGCTTGCCATTCAGTATGCTGTGCGTTTGCGTGCTGTGCAATCCAGTCCTGCTTGGTCCATGGTTTTCGGGCCAGACTTGCGAGTCGGTAGACGCAGGGTGGGTAAGGGTGATTTCCGCGATAGGCTCCAGCAGTCCTGTCAGGAGATAGCCTTTGAAATGCCCTGCGTCTTGAGGCTTGAGAGAATGCCAGTTTCCCCTTGGCTTGTACCAGGTGGCAGTTTCATTTTTGCTCTGGCGTCCCTCCCGAAGGGTTCCACTCTACCAGCAAGGTACTTACAGGAGTTCCGGCGGCTGAGTTCTCAGTACGCCGGTTATCAGCGCCTGTTTACTGATGGGTCGAAGTCCGACGTTGGCGTGGCGTGTGCTTGTGTGTGTAAGGGTGTAACGGTTGCCCATCGCCTTCCATCAGGCTATTCTGTGTTCTCTGCAGAGCTTTTGGCTCTTGGTTTGGCGGTGGAATGGATCCTTGACCTTCAGGGCACGCATTTCATTGTCTTTAGTGATTCCATGAGTGCCCTGGAGTCCTTGGCGAATTACAATCCTCGAAACCCCTTGACACAACGTGTCCAAGCTTTGCTTTCCCGCTTGCCTGGCCAGCGGAAAACCGTGCTTTTCTACTGGATCCCGGGCCATGTTGGGATAGCAGGGAATGAACAAGCTGATTCTGCTACGAAAGGGGCCCTTTCTGGCCCTCTCGGTAGGGATCTCAGCCTTGTTCCCTCAGATGCCTTTCCAACTCTGCGTCTGAGGTTACACGCTTTTTGGCAAACCTTGTGGGACAGACAGGACGGTAATAAGTTACGGGCCATTAAAGGCACTGTCGAGGAGTGGCACTCGGCGTGTCGCCGCAGTCGCCGTGAGGAGGTTGTGTTGGCCCGTTTGCGAATTGGTCACACCCGGCTTACTCACTGTTTCCTTTTGCGGGGGGTAGACCCTCCTGAATGTTCTTGGTGTCGACGGCCACTTACGGTCCGGCACTTACTTGTTGATTGTCGCCATCTTGATGGTATTCGTCGTCGGTTCCATCTTCCGCATGACATTGCGCGTCAGTTGGGCGATAAGTCTGTCCTCCTGTCCGGTGTTTTTCAATTTTTGCAGGAGGTACAGATGTATGACAAGATTTAGATTAGGGGTTTGAATAACATCTCTGTAATGTGTGGTGCAGTGGCAACCCGGACCACTGCACTGTGACTGAGGTTGGCGCTAATGACCAAGTTGTCGACGCGCCATTAAGCCTCAATCCCCCCCCCCTAACACTCTACATATCACGAAAATTGCCTAGTCGAATTTAAATTTTTAAACTATAAAATTTAGAATATCTTGTCCTAATATCTTGTCCTAATTTTCAAAAAGTTAAACTAGTTCTGTTACGTCCATAACAACTACTACCTTCTGCCCGGCATGGCAGTGGAGAGGCATGGCCCGATCCCCAGATCCAGAGTAGCGACAATCGGCAATTCGTCTGTGAGCTTGGCTAAGGACTGAATGCGACTTTTGTTTATATAGCTACAAGGGGAAACCTCTGACGTAGGCGCATTGACCCCAGGGAATGCGACATTTAGTACTGAATCAGTTGTGACGTCACAATGACGCGTGCGACAGATAGTCGGCTGGAGGTTGGGTTTGTTGCTATGCAATGAGAGTGACAGCTCCTTGGCATTGTTTGCAGGCAAGAAGCGAAGTCGGCTTGTGAATGGCTGAGCGCCAGATTTCTTGAAAATGCTGCGTCCTGATTGGCTGAGGGCCATTCGGCAGGTAGAGCAGCGTAAAAGCTTTGCCGGTTGTGAACAAGATTTCCCAAGCTATTTTTGAAACTGGGGAAACAAAGGCAAATTTGAAAACCAACGGATTTTTCGTTATCTGTAGAGACTGTACAACTGATTTTATTGAATTGAAGAATACTGTGGATTGGATTGCCGTGGACTAGGGATCGTTGCTGGGATGCAAATAAAACGTAGTTAGCATAAAAATAAAAACATCGTAATTACGAAAATCACGAGTGCCGGTACGGTAGTTTTTCGTAAGTAAACATTAGGTTAGCAGTTATAAAATAGGCTTAAACTGTTATTAGTTTATTTACACGTTAAGTAATAGTTATTGGTTAAAAACTATTGGTTATCGATTTTAAACCACGGCTGCGATGATTTACCGCGAGACGATTTGCATGTCGAGCGGCCAAATCATCGCAGCCGTGGTTTAAAATTCGATAACCAATAGTTCTTTAATAAATAACATATTTATATCACGGTTGGGACGTCAAGCTAACTCGTATTTAATTAAAACTTGTTTCTGTATTGTGATAATTGCTATGAGAAAACGTTGATCATCAGTATCCTTGATTTGAATGAAGGTCATACCATTTTAGTTTGCGGAGGGGGAAGTGTGTGATAGGTGGACGAGTCAATTTCGCTCAAACTTTGTGGAGGGAGGGGGGTGGGGAGATAGACACAAGCGTCGGTTAGTAATACAAGCTTGGTTTACGCTCGTGTTTGGAGCGAATAATTCGATATGTGAGACAGCAGGGATAAAGCTGGGACATTCTGGGAAGGTATGTAATTCATTTTGTGCGTTTGTAGTTTGAGAATTGTTTAAAAAATACGGTAATAGGATATCGGTATGCGTGAAAGTCATTCCATTTCAGTTTGTGGAGGGAGGGAGTAGGGGGGTCGGGAGGTAACTCGAGTGAACACGCCTAGAGGGCCAGACAAGTGAGAGTTTGCAGGGATCGGATTTCATTCATTTTAAGTAATTCGTTTTGTACGGTTTTTTTTTGCACGCTGTATTTGGTTGTTGGTGTGCGCGTTCCCGGTCACGTGATCCGGAAGTGTCAAAAGTGTGGGTTATCGGCAAAAGTGTTGGGTAACTTAATAACCTACACTTTTTGCGATGACGCACACTTCCGGTGTTGGTTAACGGGATTTAACCTACGGAAATTTAGCGTGGCGTTGAGTTAGCGTGACGTCACAGCCGTGGTATAAATATTATTAACCCCCTAGGAATCTGAAGCAGTCAAGCTAAAGGTGGTTGAAGTTTTCATAAAAATTCGTCGTAACGTGGCCTGTGCCACAACAAGTAAAAATAAAAACAGCAAGCAACGAGATTGAATGTTTCAAAGCATATAAATAATATGGTAGTGCAATTGTCTGACCATATGTGCCCCCTAACACAAACTAAACTGTGGCTGTATGCCGAAAAAAGAAAATACCAAGTTTTTACATTTGTACCAACGAAGCTGCGTTGTCGGCAGTGACTTCCAGTTGGTGAAACGTGTAGGAAAACGTTCGTAGTTATTTTCTGAGTTCGTTTTTGCAAATTGTGTTCCCGTGGAAAGTTGCGGGGGACATCTGGCTATGTCGTGTTGAAAACTGGGTTCAAAAATGTCAATTTTTGGTTGGGGGGGGGGGGGCCCCCATGTGCCCCAAAAGTGGTGATCGCTATTTTCAGCGTGAGAAAAAAATTTATCTTCGTAGCTCTCGGCGTTACAGGTGCTAATTTCAAGCTTCTAGCTCAAACAACCAAGAAGGTGTTTCGCAAAACTACAAAACCATTTATTTGAATACTATATGACAAATAACAAATTAGCAAAATATTATAGTATATTTTTAGGCCGACTACATACTCTTTGAGCTTTGAGCTAGTTTCAGGATGGCGCTCCACGGCCTACGTAGATTCCTGACACAGCCCTCTTACTCCAGCCTCGTTTCCATTCTCACAGCAGTTCAGAGGCTGAACTCGAACTCATCGTATTTTGAGATAAAGTCAAGCTTCAACCCACAAAGTCCAGTCATCTCGTCATGTCATGACGATCAGGGAACGCTATACGGGCAGGAACAAAGTTCCCGACACTAGATACAAATACAATGGTACATGCCAAAAAAATGTAGTCAGTTAACTAAAATAAAATGCCTGATTGTTTCTAACCATGCGTGTAAATCAAACATTTTTTTTGCTTGGCCGTAAAAGTTTCAAAGTTATCTTTTGGTCAGTCTTTTTACAAAATTTCACCGCAACTAAAGGGATCATGTTCTCCCGAGTTTATCCACTCAATCCCTACTGATAAGTAAGAGTTGCTTAACTTTATGATAGTTTGCAAGAGGAAATGCACACCCACCTTCACAATCCTGTAGATAATCACGCCAAAAGCCCAAAATGCGATTTTCAACATGCCAAGCATTGCTGTCGGTCTCGCTATGAACTACTACAACCAAGAGATAACTGTCCATCGCTTTCAATTTGCGATTGGTGTAACAAAACATGCACTCTAGAATGTTGGGATGTTGTTGCAAAGCGGTTAAAACATCACATGTTTGAAGACCTTCAAGAAATTGGTCTAATTCAATGTACCACATAAAATTCCACAGCAGCTTGAACAATAGCGTCTTTCTTACTTACATCTGCAGCATAAGGTTGGGTGCCACTCAATGTCAAGTATACACTTGCTTCATCCAGTGCTTGGTGTAGTGAGTGAACGTCAGTTGTACAAGGTATAGCTTTAATCTTATCTTTATTTTCATAATCACTTATGTCCTCTATACACGGTAAAGCAGAATGAATGCCTTTTGTAACACAGCTATAAAGTATGTTAGAAAAAAACTTTGGTCCACATTCCACATGTACTAAAGTCAATGCAATTAGACGTCCAGCGGTCAAATTCATCTTTCTTTTAAGAAGATCAGCATTTAAAGTTAAGTTTTTCTGATATCCCTTCCCTTCAAACACCGAGCTATCCAGTAATGCACTCAGGACCAGTCGCCAAAGCTCACGAGTTGGTCCTCCCCTGTCCACTGCACCTTCTGATGCTTCTGCAGAGTCCGTAAATCGTACTGAGGAATGATTGTATGGTTCAATGGGTTTCCGGTTAAGTGCCCGAATGCAGCCATCCAAAATGTCATTGCGGTCAACATTGTAAATGTTTATCTTATCTTGATTAATCTGCGACTTCCAGTTACTTAGAAGAGACTCGCGATTCATTCTGCTGCACTCCTGTTGCTAAACTATTTCTTGTGGCTTCTTCTAAGTCACGCTGGAATTGTCCCGACTCAGTGGAGTCCTCAAGACCAAAACTTTGCAGTAGTACCATGGAAGTTCCAAAAGTATCAATGTTGAAATCTCCATCGTCTACATTAATGGCTGGGACATTAATGTCAGTGAGTGGTTTTACGTACCCGCCTTTCTGGTTATACACTTTGTTCAATGTGATGCCGTCAAGATTTTCTCCATCAGGTAGATTTGATTGCACAATCTGTCCACTGACTGCGATCATGAATTCAAACTATGTGCCTTCGGGCAATTTGGATGAAAAAATTTCTCTTAACACGCTCTTTTATCTCATGTTCAGTCCAGTATTTTTGGAATTTAACAGCCAAAACAATAAATCCTTGGGACAACGCTTTAGCCTTTTTCTTCCGCGTCAATGACATTCTTATGTTTGGTCCGTTAACTAAATAAACATCTTGAATGAAGGAAGCTTCTTTAACTTTAAAACATTTTCGGGTTGGAGCTCTGCCATGAGTTGGAGTACAACTGGCATTAGGTGTTTAATTATACAGAAGAAGGAGGGTCTGACAGATGGAAAAAGGCGCCGAATTTCTGCTGCTATCGTTGTTGTACTGCTTGAATTGTTTGTGTTGTCACTGTTGTGTTGCAGACACGCTTGCTGGATGGGGTACTATTGGTAAGACTGGTTTAAAAACTGATACGACTTAGCGTGATTAAAATATTATTGCGGGTGATTCCGCGGAGATGGAGATCTCAAGAATTGGAGACGGTGTTCTGGATCAATAAACTTTTTGAATAAGAAAGAAGGCTAGTTTAAGGAAAAAAGTAGCTAAGAATGTGAATTGTAAACGGGGAGTGTTTTGTAAATATGCAAAGATATTATTTAAATAAGCTTATTGGAGCTGAAGACATTTGAAGCAAACTAATGCTCATACAGATTAATCAGCTCAATTGTGAATCTCCTGGATGTTTTTGATGGCGAAAGAAGTTTAGTTTAAGGAAAAGAGTAGCTAAAAATGAATTGTAAACGTAGGGTAAATACCCAAAGAAACTTTTATAAATAAATTTCTTGGAGCATTAAGTTATCTGAAGCAAACTAATGTTCATATAGATGAGCTGTCTTAAATCTGAGGCTCAGCTACGATGACCAACACTGGGGCATTTTTCCCTATTGGGGGCATTTTTACCTAGGGGCGAATTTTCCTAGGGACGTTTTTTCCTAGGGGCGATTTTTCTTAGGGGCGTTTTTTCCGGATACCGTTGAGTTCATAACCTCAAAAAAATGTTCAGTGATCAGTTTGGTAAAAAAATAAAAATAATAATGGTTAGCCCTCATGCCACCCTAAACTATATCCATTACCCAAAAATTGCTGTTTAAAACCGCAGTAAATTCACTTCTGAAATCTACATAATCACTGTACTGAGTAGAGACTTCTAACGTACGAGAGCAAGTATGTCCAATAGGTCGTCTTTGCAGCCCAACAGTCGAGCAAAATTGAACTTCAATGTTGCCCAGAATCAAATCTGAACCCGTTACATACCTTAAAAAGTTTCCACGAGTGTCTGCAGGCAGTCCCTTGATAAACCTATTCAGGTGATTTTTTACCGTGGATTGTTCAGCATTCAAACTTTCTGGAAAACTTAATCTTGCTAGAACCTTAGCTGTGCTTGGTTTCAAATCGGCGTAGATTTAAGATTGTTGGTCTATCTTCAAGAGGTCGTTAAGGTCCTGTTTCCAGCAGTCAATTACGTAAGCTGGTTGTTGTAGTATAGCCTTGTGTGGTGCAGTGGCAACCCGGACCACTGCACTGTGACTGAGGTTGGCGCTAATGACCAAGCTGTCGACGCGCCATTAAGCCTCATCTCCCCCCCCCCCTGTGGCTCAGTTCTTCTATGATTCCATTTATGGTTTCCTGTGACACCTTTCTTTTACAGTCCTGCTCACTTAGAACACTTAGTAGTTCATCAGTCAACACTGGAAAAATCTTCTGCTGCTTTGATCAAAATTGTTTTGTCATACTCGGGTAAGTAGCTGAGGAATGCTTCTTTAACTGACAGTGTTTGTGTGTTACAAATGACCGCTTCTAAAAAAAGGGGCTGCCAGCGAAATGGGTAGATAACCATATGTACACCAACCATAGGCTAATATGCGGGCAGCTGCTCTGCATTTCTCTGACTGAAAATCATGGCGTAAAGCTGGTATTTTCATTGAGCAGCCTGTTGTTCATCTGTCATAAAATTCACCCCAGAACTCTGTTATGCAGTCTAGTCCGACACCACTGCCAATTGCACGTTCCACAGTGCCACTTTGCAACAATCTGTGAAAACTGATTTCATGATTTAATATGCAGTCAAAGCTAAAGGCTTGTAGCATTGTGTCCAAACATCGGCCACGAGGGACCAGAACAACAGTACGATTTCTAGGGACGGTCCGTTCAGGATTTGAATTTGGGCTTGAAATGTTAGTCAACTCCCGGAAAGAAGAATGATGTGGGTCACGTTCGTTACTTAATGGCGTTCGAGTAATTGTAGTTTCTTGAGTGCTGAGCAATGGTGAAGAGGGCAATGTGCTGCGCGATGATGAAGAGGGCAGTGTGCTGCACGATGATGTTCCGCCATCTTCATCATCGCGCAGCACATTGCCCTCTTCATCATCGCGCAGCACATTGCCCTCTTCATCATCGCGCAGCACATTGCCCTCTTCAATGAGGGCAAAGAGGGCAATGTGCTGCGCGATGATGATGATGGCGGTGTGCTGCGCGATGATGAAGAGGGCGGTGTGCTGCGCGATGATGAAGAGGGCAGTGTGCTGCACGATGATGAAGAGGGTAGCATGCTGCGCAATGATGAGGGCAGTGTGCTGTTCGATGATGAGGGGCAGTGTGCTGCGCAGTGATGTGGGCAGTGTGCTGTTCGAGGATGGGGGCAGTGTGCTCTGCGATGCTGAGGGCAGTGTGCTGTGCGATGAAGGGCGCAGCCATGAAATTTCGGGCAAACTGTCATCATTCAGCTCAATTTCGGATTGTACTACTGCTGAAGCAGACGGTGTCGTCTGTAATGTTGCAAGACTATAATCATGATCAAAATCACTCACATAATCATCAGAATCAGTTATTTCGGTTACATGGTCAGAATTGTCACCCACAGAATAGTTGGAAGGTGGTGCACTGCAGTTCTCAAGCTCATCTTTAAGCATGGTGCTCAAATTAAATCTCACATTTTTTACTGAAAATTTTTTCCTGTATTTCGCAAGGGTTATCCCGTCCTCTAAAGCCCTGTCCGCAAAGCCAAGCATGTCAAAATGAAATCTGGATTATTGCTCTTGCTTTTCCACGGATAAGCCATTTGGGAAGTAAAGAGCTTTCGCTTTAGCAATTAGTTGTTCCTTGGTAACGCTTTTACGAACTATGAGTACTCTTGGCCCACCTAAGTGTACTTGTCTAAATACTCTTTTCTTCTTATCAAAATGTTTGCGTCCCATGTCTATACGAAGATATCCCTTGGGGGTTGGGCCTAGAGAGCCATCTTCTTCGACAGGAGCACTATTGTTAGTTGAGTTGTGTGTTCTGGATCGCTTGGGCGAACCTGCTTGCTTCCTTGTCTTCTTTGCTCTTTTCATGATGTCGTTTAGTAACTTTTACCTGAAGGCGGTCTAATGCTTTTTAAAACTCTTATCATCTGTGCGCTCTTCTTCCTGCATTTGATGTTTAGTCGTTTCTTGCAGCTAATCGGTCCCACTGATTAGGTAGGTAGAATGCTAGTTGATCGTCATCCATTTCTGGTATGACATAATTATCAACCTAAACAGAAACAGAAAAAAAACTTTGAAGTATATCTAGCACGGTTTTAGAAGTATAGCAGTAAATATTTTTTCAAAAGTTTTATATTATTCAGGTTTATTATTTTAAGGTTATATCGGCCACATCAAATCTTTGTTAAGTAATAGTCCGGTGCAATTAGCACTTTAGGTCGGAAAAATTCCCATAAAGGTGAAACTTGGCAGATATGTCCAGAAATATTACCCGAGTAACATACTAAAAGTCCCCCAAAATCCCACTGTAGCTTTCGCCGCCCTCATTGAGTGGCGTAGGACGGTCCCTATATAATTCAATTAAAGTTCATCTGAATTCTGCATGGTGGTGGAAGTTCTTACCTTGTTTGTGTTTTTTTTTAATACTTGTTATACTTGTTTAATACTTTTTTTGGAAAAAAAAGTATTAAACAACTTTCTTGATTCGTTTCTTTGAGAACGACTATTTTTTTTTTAATTTGAGCTGATGTCATGCTAATTCGTCAGGAAATGGTGACTATTAACAGAGAACCCATTCCCAACATTCACCTCAACCGGCACAATAATAACTTGAATGCGCATTTCTCACCTTGTCTTTGATCATCTTCATCTTCATCTTTGTCGTACTACTCGTAAAAAGTCGTAAAAGGCCATTCTGTTGGACATCTGTGATAAAAGATAAAATAAAACGTGGGTAAATATGCAAAATTGGCCTGATCTACAACATTGTACTTGCTAATACCAAATCTAATTTTGCTGATGTTTACGCATAATTCTCGCTAGCATAATAACCCGCAACTGTAACACATGTCCAGCATAAAATGCGATGCCATGGGATGCAGTACTGATACTGGTATTAGCACTGAGAGAACTGAATACTATCCTTGTGGTTGCATTTTAAAATTGTACCAAGAATTACCGTTTTTGAGTGCTCAACACACCATTCTGGATGGCCACTGAAGTGCCAATGGACCCTTGAAGGGCCATTAAAACTGTTCGTTTCACTCGCTTCCAATGCACTTCTGGTTGTTATGTAACCACATCCCCAGTTATATTTTGGACGTCAATATGGGCCATTGAGTTTTATTCAGCAAATTTTTTCAATCTGAGTTAAGCGGCTCAGGCAACGTCTCTTAAGATTCCATCTTTTATTTATAAAAAAAAAAGGCAGTGTTGGTATCAGTACAGCCGTAATCAAAAGAAAGGTATACGAAGATCAGTTTCTAATTCAGTGCATTCTGTCATTTGCTCTTCAATTTCCAAAATTGAACATGCAACAGAACACGAAAGTTGAATACACCTTGTACCAATAATAGTTGCCATAAAATCCTAACCTCACCTAAGCTTTTTATCTGGACTGCTCTACGTTTACCATGCCTAACTTTTGTGGTTCCTCAACCATTTCTATGTAGCTGTACAAACAAGCATTACAAGTGTAGTGTAGCCTTGATGGAACTCGAAAGGATGAAGATAATATCAGTAACCTTAATTATTATTTGATTAGTATTTCTCGAGTGAAATCTTTGATATTAAGGAATTTTGTAACGGGGGAGGGGCAATATTCCCACAAAACTAAAGGGGGGTGAAAACGAGCATATTAATTTCTAAGCAATGGGCACTATTCCAGTGTTGTGATGCTCTGGGCAGCAACTGAGCTATGTGAAGGTTATTGATGTGCTGTAAATGGTGTATTAAAAGCCCAGTTGGAACCAGTGCCCACCATGTGGAGTCGGCCAGTTAAGGCAGTCAGACGCTTGAGCTACTCACAGCCAACAGAGCTATCTCAGTCTTCTGCGAGTCGAAATTGATAAGCACCATCTGTTGGCTACGATTTCTGCTCGTTCCAGCAAAACAATGGCGGTGTCGCAAATCTTGCGTGAGGCTCGGGGAAAGCCGCGTCATTTAAGTTTTGGTTGCGACGTTTAATTTAGATGATAATGATAATGAGGTCCTACTGCTATAATAAGTTTGCGGTTGTGAACGATAAGGCATTCGTAATTTAGCTAATTGTGCATAAAAATTAGAAACAATTCCTTACCTTAATTCGAAGTTCGGGAGCAGGCTTAAGGCGGCGACTTAAACTGTTGCTAAGTAACGTAGCATGGACCTTTATTAATACGTCTGCAATTTATCTCAGGTGAACTTGTTATTGGGGTTTTAGGTTTGTCAGTGGGATTTTGTCATGTAGTTTGGTAATAAGTTTAGCTGTGTAAGAGGTCGCTGGATTAGAAGTTGCTCGTGATTCACGTGGATGTGAAAGTTGTGTATTGTTAGAATTATACTGCTAAATTTCAACTAAAATAAAATCACTTCGTCGGCTGGCAGCGAGCCAGCAGCATCTCATCAAATGGCCTGCCTTCTTCCTTTCAGGGGGGTGACTTAACAGGAGGGTTAAGCCTCACTTAACCCTTTTTTCTGCCTTTTGGGTTAGTGTTACTTTTAAGCCTTCTCTCTTGATGTGAAGTTTATCTTGTTTGCTACTAATCTCTTGTTTTCAGAAGCCATGTAAATCTCTTACCCTCACGAACCTAAGTCTACCCTAGATGTAAGTAGTGTAAGGGCCGAGGATAACGTATCCTTGCCTTATTAGCTAGCAAGATAATCGCTACACCTCGCAGGGCAACTTATGTAGAAGGCTGCCTAGCTTGTAAGCCCCACCCAACCCCCAACCTAAATTAGCTCTTCTTCAGTCTAATACTTTTGCTCTCCCACTTTGCCGATTTCTGGACAGGCGGTCTCCGTATCGTGTTTTGGTGATGCAGTAATTAAATTGTTGTATCGGACGCACATAACGTATTCCTACCGCAATTCTTGTGTTTATTGGCTTCCACACTTGCGTCAACTTAAAGACAAGGCTTTGCGGGCGCTTAACGTCTTGCGGGTCCTGTCGGGCACTTCATGGGGGTGCCGATCGCACTGCCATGTTGCGCCTCTACCGAGCCCTTGTCCGCAGCAAACTTTATTATGCTGGCATGGTCTATGGTTCGGCTAGTGACCCGGCTCTCCAGATGTTGGACACTGTGCATCACAGTGGCCTGCATGTGGAGACTGGGGTATTTCGAACTTCTCCGGTGGTCAGCCTCTATGCCTTTGGCTATTCGTCGGCGACAGCTTGCCATTCAGTATGCTGTGCGTTTGCGTGCTGTGCAAGCCAGTCCTGCTTGGTCCAAGGTTTTTGGGCCAGACTTGCGAGTCGGTAGACGCAGGGTGGGTAAGGGTGATTTCCGCGATAGGCTCCAGCAGGCCTGTCAGGAGATAACCTTTGAAATACCCTGCGTCTTGAGGCTTGGGAGGATGCCAGTTGCCTCTTGGCTTGTCCCAAGTGGCAGTTTCATTTTTGCTCTGGCGTCCCTCCCGAAGGGTTCCACTCTACCAGCAAGGTACTTACAGGAGTTCCGACGGCTGTGTTCTCAGTACGCCGGTTATCAGCGACTGTTTACTGATGGGTCGAAGTCAGACGTTGGCGTGGCTTGTGTGTGTAAGGGAGTAACGGTTGCCCATCGCCTTCCATCAGGCTATTCTGTGTTTTCTGCAGAGCTTTTGGCTCTTGGTTTGGCGGTGGAATGGATCCTTGACCTTCAGGGCAAGCATTTCATTATCTTTAGTGATTCCATGAGTGCCCTGGAGTCCTTGGCGAATTACAATCCTCGGAACCCCTTGACACAACGTGTCCAAGTTTTGCTTTCCCACTTGCCTGGCCAGCGGGAAACCGTGCTTTTCTGCTGGATCCTGGGCCATGTTGGGATTGGTGGAAATGAGCAAGCCGATTCTGCAGCGAAACGGGCCCTTTCTGGCCCTCTCGAAAGGGATCTCAGCCTTGGTCCCTCAGACGCCTTTCCAGCTCTTCGTCTGAGGTTACACGCTTTTTGGCAGACCTTGTGGGACAGACAGGACGGTAATAAGTTACTAGCTATTAAGGGCACCGTCGAGGAATGGCACTCGGCGTGTCGCCGTGAGGAGGTTGTGTTGGCCCGTTTGCGCATTTGTCACACCCGACCTACTCACTGTTTCCTTTTGCCGGGGGGGGGGGGGGGGCGCCCTCGACCCTCCTGAATGTTATTGGTGTCAACGGCCACTTACGGTCCGGCACTTCTTTGTTGATTGTCGCCATCTTGATGGTGTTCGTCATCGTTTCCGTCTTTCGCATGACATTGCGCGTCAATTGGGCGATAAGTCTGTCCTCCTGTCCGGTATTTATCGATTTTTGCAGGAGGTACAGATGTATGACGAGATTTAGATTGGGGGTTTGAATAATATCTCTGCAATGTGTGGTGCAGTGGCAACTCGGACAACTGCACTGTGACTGAGGTTGGCGCTAATGACCAAGCTGTTGACGTGCCATTAGGCCTCAATCCCCCCCCCCTCGGCGGCCACTTATGGTCCGTCACTTCCTTGTTGATTGTCGCCATCTTGATGGTGTTCGTCGTCGTTTCCATCTTCCGCATGACATTGCGCGTCAATTGGGCGACAAGTCTGTCCTCCTGTCCAGTGTTTTTCAATTTTTCAGGAGGTACATATGTATGACGTGATTTATATTAGGGGTTTGTAGAATATCTCTGTAATGTGTGGTGCAGTGGTAACCCGGACCACTGCACTGTGACTGAGGTTGGCGCTAATGACCTAGCTGTCGATGCGCCATTAAGCCTCAACCCCCCCCCCCTCTTGTGTTTAGTTATTGTGTAAGTGATCCAAAAGTAAAACATGCATGTCAAAATGGATGTAATTGCCCTTTTTAACGTGTAAGAAACAATGGATCGTGCAGAAAAGAATAACCAATAAGGCCATGTAAAGTAAAAAAAAAATGGTTCTCGGGCACACACAGTTGAAAAATCGATGAGGGATGAGGCTTTTTTTTTTTTTTATTTTCGTGCATTTTGAGGTAACCTAAAAGAAAAAAAACTTTTTATGCTCGAAAGTTGACTTTTATTAAGCCTAAAGCATACACGTAGTGTCTACTTTTTTTTTTTTTTTTTTTTGGCTTCATTTTGCCACGGGTTGCCTTTGCGTTTTGTAGCTCAAGGCTTATTTTCAAAACAAACATTGGAGGTTGCATAAATGCCTTTAGCATTTGCACCTTTCTCGAGGTTATCAAAGGAGGTTTTGTAAAGGAAGCAGTCTGGTGCAATGTCTTTGATAAATGAAGGATAATAAGGATTTTTTTATTTTAAAAAATATTAAAAGAAAGAAAGTGAAGGATCTCTTTTGTAAAATACGGTGGCCAAGGCCGGTTGTTCGGACCACTATCTTCTAATGCAAATGTTGCTTTTCACTGTGTCTGTACATGACGTATCTTTCAACGATGCGTCTCATTAAAGCTGTCAAATTTTCCTCTTTGAGTGTCTCCCCAACGATGTCTTCCAGGTAGAAAACTGTTCTATCATACCGATGATGATAAACCTGTTCGATTTTCTAAAGCAGGGCCGGCAATTCTGCCAAAGAAGTTTGAATGTTTAGGTCGAGGAAATACGGGTCACACCGAAACTCAATAAATCTCTCGAAAGTTTCTTCTATCCAAGTTACAAGGTTAGTGAAGTCTGCAGGAAGTGCCGGTAACTGAAAACATGGCACCCGTGTATGGCCACTCTGAAAATGTTCATTTTTCTACGATGTAAAAATAATTGCACCACGACAGCCCCGTTTTCAATTTTTGGACACGACTCTGTCTGGCGAAGGGAATGGGCTACCTAGCTTGCAGTGTTGCACAGATGCACTCCACATTTGCACCACGCTGAAAATATTTGGGGGCGAGTGCGCATTCTTTCTTTAAACTTTCGGTTCCTCTCCTCCTTCTCTTCAGCTTTAGTTTTGTTAGGTTCGTCCCACCACAGTCCGAGTATTCCGTTCCAGTTCCACATGGTGTGTAAGTCTTCTCACCTTGAAGATAAAATTAGCACTGACTGATTTTCAAATGTTTGATTTTGTTGTAGCTTGGTGACGCATCTACCTTAATCCTATCGTTACTTCCGTGATCTTGACCCCAAATATAGTTGGGTGGACGTTGGAAGACACCATTTCGTGAGGGTTGAGTGTAAACCAGAAATCAGCATTGTAAGTTTTCACTGAATATTTTATACCCAAACAAGAAGCGTAAAAATCCATGTGGTTTAGGTGGCAATACATACATTGTGGCTGTAACGTGTACCGAAAAATGAAAAACATTTCAAACATTTTCCTCCGCTGTAATGCTGCTTAGTGATTTCCAAGAGGCAAATATAAATAATAAATATAAAAGTTCTTCCAATCACTGTAGCCACGGATGTAGGCTAACAAACAGCGCACAGTAGGCAACTAATGGGTAAATAATGTCTATTTGCCATTAAACATGCCGATTTCACATTCAGTTCAATTTTACACAATGCAACTCAGAGTTCGAACTTCCGTATAGGAATTTTGCTAAACATAAAGTTGGTCCCGAGTCGTTGCATCTCAGCTTTTTATGGCTGACAGGCAAGGACCAGGTTTTCCCCCCAATTTCACCTAAAATGTGCATTACCAAACCCGTCCAAACTGATTCTGGGTGCCTTAGGACCAAGTTATTGCAACCCATTCCCAGGTTATTTTCTAATATTAAAGTTACATTCCAAAAATACCAAAAGAATTGCACCACATTGGTGTAAGGCCCAGTTAGGCTACTGGTTATTACCAAGCCAAATATTGAAGTATAGTACTTATAAATAAAGTATTTAGATCCCAAAATTAATAAGACCTTGCATTTCGTCGGTGAATAAATAGTCCCCAAATTAAAGTCATTAACACTATTTTCTTACACCAGGTCAAAAGCGAATTATGCCAATGTTTAAATCGCAACAAGCCTTGTCCTATCCAGACTAAATTACTTAAGTTCAGTCTGCAAGTCATTGGGTACTTCGATCATGTCAACCCGCACGTGAGAAGTGAACTCGTCGTCCAATAATGTCTAACAGCTAAAACGGTCATAAATATCGTAATTATTGGTCGTAACAGTTTATAATTATCCAACCTGCGACATGAAATATGCATTCTGAAACCAATACCTTAAAACAATCGCACTTTCGCAGCCATTCACGTCCTGGAGGAAGTAATCCATAAAGGAGAGTTGCAGAGAAGCCAACATTTTTCTGTCTAAATTTCATTGTCCAATACTGTACGTAAATGTTGCCAACACAGCCATGTTTTTGCTTTTTTCTTGCGTGCGAGATGATTTTGCGACACTCTTAACTCTAACCTGTGTATATATTGCAAACGCTATTCTCGACGGATCACACGACATACCGGAAGGATTTATGTCCCTTTAAACCCTTTATTATAGTTTTCCGATAAACAAATCCATTTCCCAGTTGGGTTCATTGCCCGTCAAGGACACAGTTGCTAATGCTTCGTCTTTGCCTCTCCTTGATGGCGTTACTAAACGCCCTCCTTGATAATAGTAAAGGTGTAACCTTGAAAAATCCCCCATCTCCTCAAAGCCCTTGCCTTGTATGATTAAGAGCAAATTCCAGTAGGGGTTAATCCTAACACAAGGAAGTAGAGGGGCAATGGCCGCAATGTCTTCGCGTCATTCTATCTGTCGTTAACAAATCTCGAAAATAAGTTCCGAATTAATAATAAGACGTAAATAAGCTGCTTGCTGTATTTGTTTCAATCGTTTTGTTTTATTAAGTAAAATAACATTCATTGGTAGTTAATTTATTTCGCGACAAACATTTTACTTCGCCTCTCTTCCCCTCGTAACGGCCCTCCCTGAATTATCTCGCCCCCCCCCCCGGCATTTTCTTCCACGAAGAAAAAATTATTTTAAAAAAAGCGGGAAAAAAGAGTTTAACTGTGCATTTAACATTACTTGAGCTTACAATGTTATTTATTTCAAACACAAATAAATACTAGTGCCGGATTTTGATTGCTAATAACTTAACTTTTGTTAAGTACATCAAAGCGCCTAAGTGGCATTAGCATATGACGTCAGCTTTCGTGTAAAAATAAAGATAGGCGAACAGGACGGTTACGTGCTATGAATCGAGACGTGGTTACGTGAATAAATCGAGTGCATAGCATGATGACCCCACAGGCAGAAGAAATCAAGAGCGTATACCCCCCACAGTTCTGATTGCACACTGCCACTGCCAGAGGTGCATATATGCGCTTGATTTATCTTGAATTACCGGGTAACTCACTGCCGGAAATAAAGAAAATGAAACTATGATTCATTCAGGTAGCGTGCGCACGATCTAATTACGTTCGATGCACAATTCTAACAGGTGGCATCGCCTACCCTATCATCTCGCCTAACCAACATCTCAGAATACATTTTTAATCAAACTTATTGTAGTTTAGCAGTTGCTGGGCACTGGACATTGAGTTACAAGCATAAAGAATTTGGTGATACACTAAAAATCAGCTGTTTATCAATTTGACATCCTATTTCACCTAAGTGTCCACTAGTTGCGCTTAAATGTCCGGACGATCAAGCCGTTGATCTTGCGAATTGGGAGTGACACACAAGGAAGTAGGATCCACAAAAAGCTGCAGGAATACCCTCTACATGCCTCCAAGGTCGAAATTGCTGCTATCATATGGTTGGTGTTGCGTTCATGGATCGATTTTGGCGTCATTCTTACACCGTCTCGCGTCGTGATGCAACCGCGAGCAGCCAGTCTGGTTTGGCCTTTAGATAAATCAAATCCGTGCGTCGCCAAACAACATACCCACGATGCTAATAATTTTTCCGCCCCCACTTGAGCTTCTCTAAATATTCTATTAATACACAGCGGGAATGGTACCCTGCTTCTGCGTATCCCCTCCCAATTTTATTTTAAATCTGTTACAAGTTAAGTGGTTCTCATGAGTGCACGCATGGGCATAGTCTTACAAAAATTACGATCACGCATCAACGTTTTAATTTTAAGTGTAAATTATGAAATTTTAAAGATAAACTATAATACTCAAGTTTCGCTTTCACAGTGTAAAGTATAAACATAAATGTCGGTGCCTGGGACTGGATATAGGGACGTCCTCGCGTACGTGAGACTTTCGCAGACCGGAAGTTTGAGTTCAGGAATTTACGTCATAATTCACAAATAAAATTTTCAAATAATTTTTTTTTTAATCTCAAATAACTAGACATGTTGGCTCGACGTCACACCTTAGCATTAAAACACATATCCATGAATTAGACCGGGTTATCCCGAAATAATTGCTCGTCTGCTCGAAACGGAACAGTCCAAAGATGAGGGGTAGCAAAATCGAACTCGCGCTGGCGCGCTCGTGCGATTTCGCAACCCCTCGATCTTTGGACTGTTCTGTTTCTCGCAGACGAGCAATTATTTTGGGATAACCCGGTCTACTTCACGGATATCTATTACTGAATTAACCTTGAGAACGTTAGGTTTTATCACATGGTTTTAAAATGTATGGTCGATTTCTCATTTCGATACTAAAACACTTGCCATAGCTTTTATTTCTTTCATAATTGTTCAGTATTTTTTGTTTCAAAAGAAAGGAATCTTTTATTGCGTGGTTTTAAAATATTTCGTATGGTTGAGTTGTCAAATATTGGTTATTTCCGTACTTGTTCAGGCATTATTACTATTTGTTACTTCTCCTTTGGTCGTCCCTGGAATCGAGACTACCTGTTCCTTTACCTTTGTCGCAGCGATGACGTCACTGTACTCTCTGAGACGTGCTGCCCTCTGGGTTGACAAAAGGATGTTGCACTACCTAGCTGCAAGGTACTACGGTGCCAAGCAAACATGAACAATAAATATTATTTCTGCATATGACCTTGAGAATCGAAGAATATCATTCAGATTAGCTTCGAATTTTCATATTACAGTGGGGCCGTAAACTATTGGCGATGAAACGAATAAACGAGGGCTTTTTTTTTGTAGCCACTTCATCACTCGGTTTGTCCTAGAAAGAACACTGCCATTTGGTGCAACTTGTAGATAACAGCCATCGCCTTCTTGTCCAGGCTCACTGCCTACTCCACACAGTGCCAGGTTTGCCTTATAATGGGAGTTAGTTCGAAGAAATATGTACACGTAAGTATTGTCGTTGTTAATTTATATAATTACTTAGGTTGTTTGATGCGTTTGGATAACAGGAATACGAAAAATAACGGTGTGTATGGGGATTTACACGACGGTTTCAAAATCTCTGATAAGCCTAAACCTCCGTGTTGACTAGGGATCCAGTTTATTTTAGGGTTTGGAATTACTTGGACTAGTAATGGCCATTTTAATAATGACGAGCAATGTCTGCGGGTCCATCTAGATCAACAGTTTGGTATTAAGGGCCGTATTAATAATTTGAAGTCGAAGGACTGACTTTGTTAGGCCATTGTTATTAATATTACGAAACTACTGATCTTGCAGTTTGGTGGTATTAAACACAGGGGCTCGTCACAAAA
>JAHWFP010195563.1:0-15230 GCA_023313725.1 Lithobius niger | reverse complement strand
TTTTGTGACGAGCCCCTGTGGTATTAAAGGTACATTTCCTCACAACGCCATTTTTCTCGATCCTCCACATCAATCCATTGCTAACCATCCGTTTTAAAATATGGCGCCTAGGAGATTTTCTGTTGAGTATTGGGAACTAATTTAATAGCATCCTGCTAAAATTTACTTAGCAATAACCATGACGTTTCATCTGTGTGTGTGTGCATGTACTAATTTTTTGTAATTACCATGAGATCAAAAATCTAAAAGACTGATGGTAAAAATTACAATTACTTAAGCTAATAGATCACTGAAGAAAAATTATAAGATACTAACCTAAAAAATTATAAAGTGTGATGTTAAAATACGAAAATCTTTTCGGTTTGTGACGACACAATTTTTGCGTTGATGCTGTTTCGTCTACTAGGCCCAAGGCCATATGAGATAGTAGCTGCGTTCCTCGTTACGCGGATCACAGCTACTACCTCAGTTGGCCTTGTATTATTACGCCGTGTCTCGCGAAACGGTGCAACGGTGATCTGCGCGTGGCTGTTATACGACAGGGATCGGGAAAAATGAAGTTGGAAGGGATGTAACTTTAATAACAGCCTAACAAAGTCAGTGCTTACTTTTTTAACGCGAGTCGCTAAAGCCGACGACTGGTCGGCAGTACCTGGTCATGCACTTTGGCAACTCTCTGCAAAGCCACACAGGGAGTAATATTCCCAAAAGGGGAAAATATGAAGGTTTGAATGTTAAAATTTTACTTTAAAAAAAGGTAAAATGAACAGCTGTATCTGTGAAAGTAATGTGTATTTTATTAAAAAATAACAGTGCAACACTTGACTAACATAAAATAGTTAAGAATTAAAGGTTGAATCAGGCAAAACTAACAAATTCGTCATTACCATCGTCCAGGTTAAATGTATACCACACACTTCCCAAATGCAGTTGACGCCTATAATTACTTCTCAATTTGCTTACTAATGATCCACAGTATCATTCAGTGTATAATTTGCAAGGGCATCCTTGTAAAACAACACAAGGCATGTCAATAATCACTATTAACTTAATTCAACAAGCTTTTATTTGTTGTGCTCAACTAGTGTTGAGCCTATAATATTAATTTAAGCTCCGTAGATGGCTGCTGGTATATTACCAATGAAATACTCTGCTGGTAAAAGGACTTTTACCACAAAATAATTAAACAACTTTAGAAATCAGATTGGCTATGGTAATGGCTATAGGCTGATGGTAATGACATTTTGCTCAATGGTACGATTTAATGTTGCATTATATAAATTTTCAAAATCTCTTGGTGAAAAAGGTAATCATATATTTTAAAAAGCTACGTGAAAATAAATAAAACTTGTAAAATGTAGGCCTATGTAAAAAATGGAAAAATCATTTTGCTAAACATTGGTCAACAGGTTATCAACGTAAGCACTTTCTGCTACAATAGAAAATCGATTGTTGTGTAGTTCTAGTGCCTTGATTTTTCATAGTATTTCACTATCAGGAACTATCTGCAAATCCTTCTTGTCTGGCCAGTTAAAGAACTTTCCCGTTCTTTTCATAATGTCTACAGTTAGGAGTTTAGTTGGATTTTTATCTGCAGACATGGACACGACTTCTCCTGGGAACAACTGATCATCATAAATCACTGCAACCCAGTTACCCACTACAATTTGCTCTTCATCTGGTACTGGTTCGGGCTGTGTGTCAGCACCTTTTGGACTAGGCTCTGCTAGTTCTTGAAGAACTGGCCATTTCCCTCCAGCATCATAGTGCACACAAATTATGTTCGCTGGGCATTTAAAACAGCTTAAATAGAGTAAAGTAACACAATGTGGTGAGACACTGCTCCAGGTCAGTTAATGCAGTTTCATCGTACCCTTGATTGGCTTAAAGTCAACAGTTCTATTTCGTAGTCAATTACAGATATGTCTACCTCAGAGACGTAAAACAACTTCACATTTGTTAAGAGTGCGGAGTTCTGCATTAGTGTTGATGCATCTGGAAATGTCTCTGCCTTCGGCTACCTTTTTGTCAGCCAGTCGTTTTAGTGTACCACCTATGCCATCTGGGGCACCTTTCCCATGGCCTGCTTCACAAAAGTTCCACATTGCATTTTCGCTATTGGCATGCCTTGCATGCGCTTTGGCAAACAGATGAAAGTTTGTTTTATTTCGGTACTGGGCAGTGGGAAAGTGAAATGTGTTTATGGTGGGCAACTGTTGTTGTACCATGTTTATAACAGGCTTTAAATGTGCCCACACAGAATATACATCATGCCGCATACTAGAAGATATTGTGGAAATTGACAAATGCTGTAGAATGTGACTTTTTGGAGAGAGATAATAAAGTACCCCCGTGTGCAGTCACCTGTGCACAAGAGGTGCCAAAATGCATGCTTTGCTTCTCGCTTGCAAACTTGCATGCATAATTTTCACTATAATCCACATGAATCACACATTCATTGCAATGAAGCTATTTTTTCAAAAAATGAATTTGTGAGTATTGATGACGCAGGTTTACACATATGATAAAAATGGCTGCAGTAGGGTATGTAATGCTGGTAGAAGATCACCAACTGTACTTTATCCTTAGATGTAAGCTGTACCGTAATGTCTTTACCGTCCTTGGTTTTTCTTTGTTCCTTCTTTTTCACCCACTTGAAGTAAGCAGTTTCAGTATTTAAGTCTGTGGTTGTGTTGTCAATCTGTTTGAAGTCTTTCTTTGAGCAAACATTACAACTTCGGTACATGCATTCTTTAGAATTTTCATCACAAACAAATGTCGGCACACAAATCGTGTAACGAATAATCTTGAAAAAGTGCAACTTGTCGACAAGAAACTGGAAATTATCATGTTTGATGCAAACGCAAGTGTCTCTATCTTTTGCAACTGGTTCAACTACCCAAAAAGGTCTCAAGAGGCAAAAGCTAACATATGAAATTACAATGTTACATTCAAGTTTGAACTAGAGATGCAAATTCTTTAAGCTGTCCTGCAAAATACGTTTCTGTATCCTCACTTTTTTGCGGGTTATCACGTCTTTCTTACCAGGAAGCATTCTACTGTTGGTGTCCTGCTCTAGAAAATGTGTCACCATTCTGGAGACGTTTTCACTAATTGCCCTGAATTTTCGCTTCGGGTTGTCCTACACTTTATGATAACGTTGCCATGACAGAAACGCTTTTGCATCATTTAACATTCGATATTTTCGCAGCACTTTACCACATACCACTTTCGAGAAAAGTTGTTTTTTCCTTGTCAGTTTTAAGACTCTTATACTTCGTGGTAAGTTGCGACTGTAGGGCTTCGGCAAATTCAAGTTTACGTTTCACTGGCTCACTTTTAGCCCTCCCAATAGTTTTTTGACTCTGGTTCTTGGCGATGGTGATCCCAGCTTTAAAGCAACCTTATTTTTAAGCCTAGTAAGCTGTTTACGGTACTTTTCAGCTCTACGTCGTTGATGTTCTGCTTCTTTAGACTTTTGAGCTGCAAGTCTATATGCTGCTGCCTTATCACGGACCTTTTTTCTGCTAATTTCTACAGTATCGTGTGATGCAGCTGGAGTATTTGTTTTGACAAATTCTTCAATTTGGGCCTTTACTTTTTGTCTTTGTCGATAAGTTGCAGAGTTTGTTTGCCACTTTTTCTGTTGCTTAAGTTTCTGTCGTTTTGTCATATTTTCTGCAGTCTTTAGCTTTCCAGCTTTCTTCCTTGCTATGTAACGCTCATGCTCTTTTGTTTTTGCAATAAAGCGGCTTGTGGGTCTTCTTTAATCTTGGCACGTCGTGCTCTGGCTGCTAACTTGTATCTAAGTCTTTTTAAAGTTTTTTGTTTCTCGGAACATATTTTAGACTTTGCAGTATTCTTTGTTGATATTTTCTTTTTTCTGCAATCTCGGTGTGTTGTACTGTTTCTTTAGGTCTTAGCAGGACTATTTTTTTTATCAGCATGAACAGGTTCAATATGACACTGATTTTTAGGACCGCATTTTTCATTCTCCTCAGCACTTTGGTTTTTTCTTTCAGGATTTTCTCTAGACCGTAGCTTACCCATTGTCTTGCATTCTTCTGAAACAGTTTTTGAGCGTTCAGCACGCTTAAGCATGGCAGTTTCTCTGGCCACCCGCAGCTTTGCGATGAATGTCTCTTTATCAAGAGATGCTTTCTGGCTCATTTTCTGGGAAAAAAGCATATATTTGTTAAAACTTGCATCAGTTTTCTTTTACTTCGGCTAATTTTCTTAAAACGTTTTTTTTATTCATCCCTTGCGACTGCATCTTTTACCCCTCTCCAAAAAGGTAAAAAAAAAAAAGTATTATTTTGGTTCACACCTTCATTAATTATGGTTAATTGTAAGCTCAAACGATAAAATTGTTTGCCTTAGAAGTTAGGTGTTTTCAAAGGTTTTTAAGATAAAATTGTTGACCTCTCAGTGATTGTTTCAAATCTAGTCTAGCTTTAGGAACACTCACCCTGTTGAAATGTTGGCGCTATTTATTTAACTACAACAGTACAAAAGTTGCATTTTCATACCACCAGTGTTGTGCCTTTATTCTTTATTCCATCAGAACAATATTGTCATTACCGTAGGTGCCAATCATTACCATCGTCTAAAACTAAGAACATCAACACGATGGTAATGATGGAATCACTGATAGCCCTTTTTTCTACCCAATTCCAACTTAAGCCTAACCAAACTTTCAAAAATAAACACATACACAAGTACCTATTATTTAGCTAAACAATATCTTGTTAAAACTGTATAATGATCTCCAACATGCAACGATAGTAATGATGATGTAAAAAGGTATTTACCTTCTGTTCGATTGTTGATCCAACGCTAGCAACTGGCAACAAAGTCCAACCATGCGGTTTTCTGTGGATTTCAATTGAGCGGCCTCCGGTATGATTTTGAGTCGTTAAGGACCTGGCACCATCTGGTGGCTTGCTTTGGAACTAAATCTGTCACACGATGGTAATGATGATAAACTTAAGGACAAGGACATTTGATCACAGAAACTCGTTAAATTAATGCAGACTGTCTTAAACCATAGCTTTTTAAAAAAGATTATTGTTGTTAACTTGTTACTTCCATCTTGTAGAAGTGTAATTAAACGATTATAGTTTTTAACATTTCAAATTCAATTTGGTTTGCATGACACTGCAGGTTGGGACAGCAGACGGTAATGACGTTTTTGGTACAAAATATGTCAAAACGAAGTAATTTGGATATTACTAGATAAACTAATTATATAAAACATGTAAATAGGCATATTTCTTCCTTTTAATCTTTTTTAAAATTATTTCATGCACTGTTTAAAGACCCCAAACAGCTTAGGACGCTTTTTCCCCCTATTTGGGAAATTGACTCGCGTCATTTCCCTTGTTCTCTGAAGGGTGGGGGGGGGGGGGGTCGTAATCAAGCTAGAATACACTGCCACAAGTTAATAGTTATGCACACGAGGGGTGGCACGATACAAAATGTGTTTTATCACGATAAAGCTTTTAAAATTATCGCGATAATCGATATTATCTCGATAAAACGTGTTGAGGCTGGAATAAACATTTTAATTTTGTTATTAAAAAAAAAACCTTTAGTAAGCATACAGTGCAACCTTCACGAATGTGAATTGTGTGGTACTTGTCATTTGGCCAGTAGACAGGAAATGCATTCAATTGTCTAATTACTTCCTCACCATGTCGAAACAATTCAGCAGTTGTGCTACTACTTTTTAAATATTGTTTGCATTAAACTAACTCTCCAGTCAGGTAAAGTGGTTAGCAACAGTATTGCATACTTGGTTGGGGAGCCCTTGTAATTTTCCGTGCGCAATGCCGCAAACTGCTTGTTTCTAGCCATTACCGTTTCTGAGATATGGCAATAACATCGAGAGGTTTGCACGATACTTCGATAAATCCGAAAAAGCGTGACAAAACTAGCCTATCTACAGGGTGTTTAAAAAAAAACGCTTCACGTCGAATTCGAATTTTTCCAAGTCCAACAACCATTCCCCGTCACTATAACCCTTATCCCTGACCCCAGTAAAGAAATCATCCTGACCTCAGGAAAGAAAGCATTTAATTGCTTTTCAAATAAGAACACAAAAGGTAACAAAAGCACGTGACAGCCCTGGTTTTTTTTTTTGGGGGGGGGGGGGACCAAAACAGACAATGAAAGTCCATAATTAGATTTCAAGAAAAAAGAAATAAAAACATTTATTTGGCCATAAAGCAAAATAGCTGAAGTAAATCGATTGGTTTGCTAAAATGGCAAATTTCACTGATACATAATCTGCCTGGGATTTCTTTCTCAAGCATGTACGCACATGTACTGAACACTGTATTGAATCTTCAATACCTAAACAACATAATGGACCTGTCTGGTCAAAAGAGTTACAAACCATCCGAAGAAAAAGGGCGTAAAAGACGGCTACATCCGACGCCTAATAACTTAGCAAATTACCGACTCCTACAGAAATCTTACGTACAGTGTTTATCTGTGCTCTATACCAAACCGTGAAAAGAAAGTCTTAAAGGAGGGAAATCTTACAGCTCTCTTCCGTTTTTATAAATCCAAATCGAAATCATCTCGTACATTGCCACCCCTTGTGGTTGATGGATGTCTGCGTACTTCAGCTATTGATAAAGGTGAAACTTTTAATTCAGAATTTTCAAAACACAGAATTATTGATGACGGACTTGCACTTCCCATTAACGACATGCCTGTTATAAATGACTCCTGTTCCGAGATAGTCTTTAATATTGCCGATATTAAAGAAGTCATTCACCACCTTAAACCTAGCCACTCAGTAGGCCCTGATGGTTTTTCTGCTTATTTCTATCGCCAACTTGGTGACCAGGTTGCTCCGGCCTTGACAAAAAATTTTCCCTTTCCTTCAGTACTGGCGTTTTGCCTTCTGTGTGGTCAACTGAAACTGTTGTTCTAGTTTTTAAGAAAGGCAATGCTGCCAAACCACAAAACTATCGCCCAATTTCCCTTACTGTTATCCCACTGTTACTGGGACTCGAACCCAGGACTTCCCGTTTACTAGTTAAACGGGAAGTCCTGGGTTCGAGTCCCAGTCGGGGCAGTTGTCTTTTCTTTCTTTCTTGGACTAGTGTATTGTGTTTCCTCACAAGGACAGTCTTTAATGCTTGCTTCGTTTACCCTTTACCTTGTGATTTTCTTTATTTATTAACTATAGGAAGTTGCTTCTTCATCTGTCGTGGTTCAGTTGGAATGGGTGTTCGTGGATTCGGTTTTGCCTTTTGCTTTGCAATTGCTTGGTCTATTGTAAGTCAGTAGGACGGATCAGCAGTTGTTTATTTTAACTTTTTCTTCCAGATTTTGTGTGTTTGCTATTTCACAGTGTAACCTTTGATCTGCATTTTTTTGCATTGATCTAGTATAAATGCACTCGCTACGCACACACACACACACACCTGTAGTCCTAGTTGTGTTTTTGGCTTTATGCTCTGCATTCGTTCATATTTTTTAAATTATCGTTTGGGCTCTTGATTCATCACCTAGTCTCGGGTGGATTTATTATTGCCATGTTTTCTTATGCTTTTATTTGGTAGAGTTGAATATACGGATAGGGTTCTTGACGTGTGTCACTGAGCCCTGATGCATTTCTTTACCGTCTCTTTTTTGTATGCTTTTGTTGTTGCTTCATCTTTGTGCAAGTGTTTACTCAAATCTACATTCTTGCATTCATTTTTATTTGTCTCTTGAAATATCTAGTTCTGGGGGCATTTATCAACATGGATAACCAACTGTTGTTTTCTTATGTTGTGCTTTCATGCTATTTTATGGCTTCATATGGTGGATTTCAATATATGGATAATATTTTTGGGCTCTTGACACGAGTCACTGAGCCCTGGATGTATTGCTTTCTTTACCCCGTATTTTTTTTGGCATGCATTTATTGCATTATCTGTGTGCAAATGTTTACTCTAATCGACATTGCTGCATTCTTTTTTATTTTATTCTTGAAATCGCTAGGTAATTTCATCAGTGCGGATAACCCACTGTTGTGTTTTTATGCTACTTTATGGTTCCGTTTGGTGGCTTACATTTATGGATAACATTTTTGGTCTCGTGACATGCGTATCGCCTTTCTTTACCATTGTTGTATTTTTTGGGGGGTATGCGTTTGTTGTTGCTTTAACTGTGTGCAAACTTTCACTCTATTCTGCATTCCTGCATTATTTTTATTATTTGTTTATTGAAGTCCACTAGGTAATTTATTAATGCGGATAACCCACTGTTGTGTTTTCATGTTATTTTATGGTTTCATTTGGTGGATTTCAGTATATGGATAATATTTTCGGGCTCATGACATGCGTCACTGAGTCATGGATGTTTAGTCTTTCTTTATCGTTTCTTTGTATTTAAAAAAAATATTTTTGAACGTGCAAACATTGACAGCAGTCTTTCATTAATTTTATTCTTGGTTTGTCACAATAGACCTGGTGGGACTAATCACTGTGTGTAGCCAACTGCTAAGTTTTCACACAATTTTATTCCTTAATTTAAATAATATTACGGATTATCTGGTCAGTATACGCCTAATATTGTTTTCAGTCTCTTGACGTGCATCATTCAACCCTGGACATAATCAACTGTCTTCACATTCGTTGTGTTATTTGGAAACGTTAACTGTAATCTTTATTCTTGTATCGTAACATGTACCATAACCGACAGCTTTATTTTCATGCTATTTTATGCCTTCTATTTTGTAGAATTCATTGTATGGATAATATTGTTTTAGGGCTCGTGAAACTTGTTGCTGAGCCCTGGATATATTATCAACTTTTTTTTTACATGCATTTATCGTGCCTTTATCGTGTGGTTTTTTTTGTGTTGCCGTAATTTTTATTCTTGTAGTTTATCATGTCCCTCTGTGTGAAGCCTCGGAGCCACATTTGGCCATTCGTTGGCAACAGCTAGCTATTCAGTATACTGTGTGTTTATGTGCTGTGCGATCCAGTCCTGCTTGGTCCGTGGTTTTTGGACCAGACTTGCAAGTCTGTAGACGCAGTGTGGGTAAGGGTGATTTCCGCGATAGGCTCCAGCAGTCCTGTCAGGAAATAACATTTGAAATGCCTTGAGTCTTACGGCTTGGGGAGATACCAGTGGCCCCTTGGCTTGTCCCAAGTGGCATTTTTATCTTAGCTCGGGCGTCCTTCTCGAAAGGTTCCGCTCTACCAGCACGGTACATGCAGGAGTTCGGCAGCTGTGTTGTCACAGATATCAGCGGCTGTTCGCTGATAGGTCGAAGTCTGATGTTGGCATGGCGTGTGCTTGCATGTGTAAGGGTGTTACCGTATCACATCGCCTTCCATAAGGCTATTCTGTGTTTTCTGCAGAGCTTCTGGCTCTCGGTCTGGCGGTGGAATGGATCCTAGACCTTCAGGGCACGCATTTCATCATCTTTAGTGATTCCATGAGTGCCCTGGAGTCTTTGGTGAATTACAACCCTCGGAACCTGACACAACGCGTCCAAGCTCTCCTTTCCCACTTGCCTGGCCAGCAGAAGACCGTGGTTTTCTTCTGGACCCCGGGTCATGTTGGGATAGCTGAGAATGAGCATGCTGATCTGCAGCAAAAGAGGCCCTTTCTGGTCCTCTCGAAAGGGATCTCAGCCATGTTCCCTTAGACGCTTTTCCAACTCTGCGCCTGAGGTTGCATGCTATTTGGCAAACCTTGTGGGGCAGACAGGATGGCAATAAATTGCGGGTTATTAAAGGCGCTGTCGAGGTGTGGCACTCAGCGTGAATTGGTGGTGTTGGCCCATTTGCTTTGGTCACACCCGACTTAACGTTTCCTTTGGGGGGGGGGGGGGTTAACCCTCCTGAATGTCATTGGTGTCGACGGCCACTTGCGGTCCGGCACGTCCTTGTTGTTTGTTATTGTCCTTGTTGTCTCTGTAATGTGTGGTGCAGTGGCAACCCGGACCACTGCACTGTGACTGAGGTTGGCGCTAATGACCAAGTTGTCGACGCGCCATTAAGCCTCAATCCCCCCCCCCTTGTTGTTTGTTGCCATCTTGATGGTCGTCATTGTCGCTTCCATCTTCCCCAGGACATTGCCCGTCAATTGGGCGAGAAGTCTGTTCTCCTGTCTGGTGTTTTTCAGTTTTTGCAGGAGGTACAGATCTATGATAAGATCTAGATTAGGGGTTTGTTTAATTTCTCTGTAATGTACGGTGCAGTGGAACCCGGACTACTGCACTGTGACTGAGGTTGGTGCTAATGACCTAGGTGTTGACTCGCCATTAAGACTCAACCCCCCCCCCCCTTTCAGTAAAGGCTACCACCTGTACTAATAAACTCTTTATGTCCAGCAGAAGCCCCTTCTGGACTAAAAAATTTTATAACCCCTGACAGCGGGGATAACAGGAGGTTAGCCTTACCTCTGAGGGTAAGTTGAGGGGTAAATGAATCTGGTGATATCAGTTCGGAGGCGGTAGCCCATTTCGAAGGAAGAACAGGTGTAAAGTTACCTACAAGCACCGGGGTATCTTGAGAGGTAAATGGCAAAAAGCTACTCCGCATGACACGAATGCACTGCAGCACAGTGAAGGGGTTGCCTTGCGTCCGTGGCGATTCCACATAAACAAGAGATCAGAACTCTTCGCATAGCTGTCTATCATTCCTCCGTTGGCTCACTATACAAAACATTGGTAATATTAGTAAAGAGGTTTGACCTCAACCTCCCATGTCAAAGCCGAAATTTCGATGCTTAATAATTCTCGGCTGTCATTCAATATTTTCTCTCAAATTTAGTATACAGTATAAGCTTTGTTGGATTTGGTGAACATTTGTCCAAACTTTATTAATTCCAATTTGCCACATCGGAGATTTGGACTTAAGCTGGGATCGTGATTTTTATTTTTGGCTTCTTGTTCTTGGCACGACACGTTTCATCTAGATTCTGTACAGATGAAACTATTTGTCCTATAAAACTGGTTCTTAGCTCATACCCCCTGTGGGCTGGGGGTAGAATAAGCCCACCGTACCCCTGCGTGTCGTAGGAGGCGACTAAAAGGGAACCCAAGATCACGGTTTGCTAGTGTGCCAAGGGTCTGCGTGGCGGAGGGTTTTTTGTCCGTCTTGAACACTAGCAACCTCAACACTACGGTTTGCGAGTGCGCCTACGGTGTGTATGGCGGGCAGGTTTAACACCCGTCGCAAGCACTAGTCCGAAAGAGGTGAAGGGACATCCAGACAAACCGGGCCCGGGGTGGCTGCTTAGAGGATGTTTGGCGGTTTGATTCCCCTTTTGGGTTTGATTCCGATTTGCCCATTCTGGCCACTGGGCTTTTCATCCTCATCCCCCAGCATGTTGGCCGTGTGCTGCAACCTAGTAATCCGTGGAGGCGGAGATCCTGGCTTTCTGGCTTTGGCTCCTTATTCCGGAGGACGGGTGGCCTGGGCGAGCCGGCCTAAGGTCAATCGGCTATGACTTTTCGGGTTCTGTCGTTGTGGGGAGGCGGCTTGTGCTGTATCCATCTGCATCACGGACCCGAACTGTTTGGGTTATCGAGGGAGGTGGTGTGTACGGCTTCCTTGGTGGCCTCGCCTCTCGGCATGCTTAGGCTGCCAACTCACCGAGATAGACGGCGGTGTTAGCTTCCTGGTGCAGGGCCCTGGATATGCGGCTTCCGGCCCTGCATCACCCGAGTGCCGCGCGGGGTTTTCTTTTCTGGGGGGCGCACCGCCGCGACTTATTTTTGCTCTACATGGCAACTACTTCTCCCCCCTCCCCCCAAAATTCTTCCCCTCCTCGCCGCACTAGCAAGCGCCAGAGGAGGGAACCCGAGATGGTTGGGCCTGGTGCCCAGTTACCAGACTTTCGTAAGAGTTGGGACCAAGTCCCGAAGTTCCTGGTGGTGACAGGCAAGGGCCGAGATGTTACACAACTCGGTCCGTTCGCTGTCCACAAAGCGCTGAAAGGGATCTGTGGTTCGGATCCGAAGAGTGTCTCTCGGCTCCGTGCTGGGGGATACCTTGTGGAAGTTGCAGACGATGGTCAGGCGAAGAGGCTTTTAAAAGCGAGTGCGCTGGGGTCATGCCCAGTGCATGTCGAGCCGCATCATACTTTGAACAGCAGCAGGGGGCTCGTGACATGCTTTGATTTGAGGGGTCTCGGTGATGATGCCATCCTGGACGAACTCAAGTCACAGGGTGTTACGGCTGTGAGGCGTTTGACGCGGAAAGGCGAGAATGGTGCCCAGCCAACTGACACCTTTTTCCTGACCTTTGATACGCCAGTTGCACCGCAGCACATTACTGCCGGTTACCTGCGCTTGAAGGTCAGGAGTTACGTTCCGAATCCGATGCGGTGTTTCCGCTGTCAACGTTTCGGCCATACCAGCGCTCGTGTAAAGGTAGGCCTACCTGTGATTCCTGTGCTCAGGCAGCCCATGAAGGCGCTGACTGTGCTGGCCCGAAGCAGTGCGTCAACTGCGGTGGTCAGCACCAAGCCTCTTCACGGGACTGTCGTGTTTATGTTGAGGAACGTCGAGTGCAGGATCTAAAGGTGAAGGACGGGCTTTCCTACTCGGAGGCCCGAAAGAAAGCCAGACTGCCGGCACCGGCAATGACTCGTTCTTTTGCGCAGGTGTGCAGTGCGCCAACGCCTGGCCCAGTTAGTGAGTCTGCTGATTTGGCAGATTTACGCTCTGAGGTCAGGTCTTTGTCGATGACGGTGGGCAAGCTTATTACTTTGTTGACCCAGCAACATCCATCTCTGCAGGGTCTTTTGGGTCCTTCGGACCCGGTTGCTGCCTTGCCGTCGACATCTGCCCAGCCTGCAAATGCTGCTGTTCCTGCTGCTGTAACTGTTCCCAAGCAGGATGGGGCTTCAGCTACGCCTCCGCCTGCCCGGAGTGAACCACAGAAAAAGTTGAAGAAAAAGGCTCCTGCTGGTAAGGCCTCATCACCACCCGTGAGGACGTCGCCACCAGGAGAGAAAGTGAAACTGTCGTTGAACGGCCAGCTTGCTGAGGGGTCTGTTGTGTCCCCTCAACATCTTGATACTACTTTGCCCATGGAACAGGGAGAGTTTACCTGTTCCAATTCTCCAGAACTTTTTCCTCCTTCATAGGACAACTTCGTTCTGAACCTCACTCCATCTTTTGATTCGAGTGAGGATTCGGATGTTTTCGGATTGCCCAGAAGGAGGAGTTGAGGAGAATGATTCAGTCTTCAGCCCGCCCTAATGCCTGCGCATGCCATCGTTCAGTGGAACTGCCAAAGTTATCGGACCCATGCCGAAGAGCTGCGGCTGCTTTTGTCGCATTGGCGACCTCTGTGCTGCTGTCTACAGGAAACCTGCTTTAAGGCTTCAGATAAGCCGGTTGTTCGAGGTTATTCTGTCTACCGTCTGGATGCTGACCCTGTGCCACGTGCACATGGTGGTGTTGCAGTGCTGGTTCAACACTCTCAGCCGCATGCCAGTGTGCCTCTGCACACTAGGCTTCAGGCGATAGCAGTTCGTGTTTCTTTCCATTTGGATATTACTGTCTGTTCGCTTTATTTGCCACCGGATGAGGTCTGTGGGGTTGGTGACCTGGAGGACCTGGTCCGCCAGCTTCCTGCCCCTTTTCTGTTGCTGGGCGACTTTAACAGCCACCATGTCCAGTGGGGGGGAGCGGAAAAACGAATCACTGAAGACCCTTGAGGAGTGGATGCAGAGGGGGTCTGTTTGCATCCTGAACGATGGAGCCATGACACACTGTAACCTGGCCACGGGCAATTGGTCAGCGGTGGACTTAGCCTTTTGCTCGCTGGCCATCCCAGTTCACTTCACTTGGGGTGTCACTGCCGATCTGCATGGAAGCGATCACCTCCCCAAGGGGGTTCTGTGGCTTCCAGGCCGGCCCGGTGGGCGCTTAAACGTGCTGAATGGTCAGCTTTTGCTGAGGCTGCTGTATTTCAGCGTGCGGTTGAGGACTTTTCTGATGTGGATGAACTTTCCACTCATTTCGCTGACGTGGTCCTTGCTGCTGCTCATGCTACTATCCCGCGTACGTCCACTCAGCCGCGGCGGGTTCCTGTTCCGTGGTGGACACCTGCTTGCGGGCAGGCCATTCAGGCCCGCCGGCGAGCGTTGCGTGCGTTTACAGTCAGCCCAACTGCTGACAACTTTGTAGCCTTTAAGCGCTGTCGTGCCCGTGCCAGGTTTGTCATCCGTGAGGCTAGACGTGCTTCGTGGGCAGTTTATGTTTCGTCGATCACGCGCTCCACGCCTTCTCAGCAGGTGTGGCGGAAGGTGCGCCAGATCTCGGGGAAGACCGTGCCTTCCCAGGTTTCACAGCTGAAGGTGGCGAATACCGTGATCTCTTCTCTGCCGGATATCGCCGACTGTCTTGCGTCTGCGTTTGCGCAGGTTTCGAGTGATAACCATTATGATCCTGGTTTCCTCAGAATAAAGCGTAGTGAAGAAGCTCACCCTCTAGACTTTCGCTCCGACGGGCTAGAGGAGTACAATTTACCGTTCACTAGGCAGGAATTTGTTTCCGCTTTGTCCAAGTCGCATGACTCCGCCCCAGGGCCTGATGATGTTCACTATCAGCTGTTGAAACATCTGCCTCTTGCCTCCCAGCAGTTCTTGCTGGAGATGTTCAACCGTGTGTGGGCAGAAGGCTCTGTTCCGGCAGCGTGGAGGACAGCAGTGGTCATCCCGATTGTGAAACCGGGCAAAGACCCTACTGCTCCTTCCAGTTATCGCCCAATCGCTCTGACTAGCTGTGTCTGTAAACTTATGGAACGGATGGTCAGTGAGAGGTTGGTCTGGGTGCTGGAATCACGCGGATTCTTATCTGCGTCCCAGTGTGGCTTTCGACGTTTTCGGTCAACCATCGATCATCTGGTTGCCCTTGAATCGGATGTGAGGGAGGCTTTTCGCCTGCGTCAACATCTGGTTCAGGTTTTCTTTGACTTGGAGAAGGCTTATGATACGACCTGGCGTTATGGGATTCTCCGTAATCTCTATAACTGTGGCTTGAGGGGACGGATGCCACTGTTGCTTTCCGCTTACCTCTCAGGCCGTTCTTTTCGTGTTCGTGTCGGGGCGGCTCTTTCCCGCCCGTTTGTCTTGGAGAATGGTGTGCCTCAAGGAGGTGTTCTTAGTGTCATCTTGTTTGCTATTGGGATCAACCCCATTGCTCAGCAAGCTGCTGTTCCCCAGTCATTGTTTGTCGATGACTTCGGCCTGCGCTTTCG
>JAHWFP010195562.1:0-23252 GCA_023313725.1 Lithobius niger | reverse complement strand
TCCTGTTTTTGAAAGTGAGCGTAATGAGTAATTTCCGAGATCAAAACCTTTTATGCAGAAAGACTCACTTATTTCAAGTTAAATATAAATCTAAACAAATTTTTATCTCCATTAGGGACTTGCACACCTACAAGATCGTCCATCAGCTTGATAAGCACCCCAAAGAGCAGCTCATTATAAACTCTCCAAGACCATCCCCACAAACTTCACAAACCGTACGCTAGCACCCTGTTGCGTGGCTCCTTCAACCATAGTATTATTAACGCCTGGAATGCCCTTCCAAGTGAAGTTGTGTGTGCTCCTAGCTTGAACTTTTTCCCTTCCCACCTCATAGTGTTATCACTCTGGTGGTGTATTTTTATTATGTTATGTTATGTTATGACTCTGCATCAAAGATCGGTATCGGAACTCGGTATCTGGAAATTTTTCTCTTTGAAATCGGTATCGGATCGGTAAAAAGTGGTATCGGCTCAGCCTTATAAATTAGTAGTATTTTCTTTAATTGATTTTGTCGAACCTTCAAATCATCTGATGCAAAGCGATCTATGTCTAGATGAATTGGCTCCATTCTGAACCTCACTTGACATTTAAGAAGCAGAAACCTCGTTTACTTCTTGTACACTTAAGATTTCAAAGGAAACGATATTTTTCGTCCCAATATCTTCGCAAATTTTTTGACAGTCTGGTTTTTCTGAGTTAGAGGGGCTCAGATCGACTGTCTTTGCCAGGCTACTACATCACATCTCACTACGTCTTGGTAGTTCGGCTAAGACGTCTAAGACGAACGATCAAGACGAAGTGAGTGGTGAGATGTGGTAGCCTGACGAACAGAATCCTTCTCAGCCCTCCAACTCCAGAAAAACCAGACTGTCGAAAATTTGCAAAGAAATTGGGGACGAAAAATATGTTTTCCTTTGCAATCTAAGCGTACAAGAAGTAAACGTGGACTCAAATTTTCGAAGTAACCGACTGACATTTTTAAATAAGCAGAAACCATGGGCATTCGAAGTAACCGACTGACATTTTTAAATAAGCAGAAACCATGGGCAGACAGATTGCCATGGACAGAGAGACCATGGACAGTGAGATTGCCCTGAACAGATGAGAATAGATGACATAGTCGCATACTACAACAGTCGGCAGTAACTAGCAGTGCTTTTACCAGGGTCCCCTTTCCAGTCACTTCTTCATTCTCTACTCCAAACTCTTCTCAGCCACCATGGCCACCTTACGTTCTGTTTTTGTTTAAAGGTTAAGAAAGCGGTTCTCAAGTGCTTAGTGCTTTAAAGATTTTTTTTAAGCTGGAGTTAAAAAAAATGTCCGAACGCATGTCAATATTTTCACCCAACACTTCACGGATCTGATGACCATATCAGACCCAGATCCATTCACATAATCGTCCAGAGGCATGTCACAACCCAGCCGCATTGTTTGTTACCGGGCATTTTAAAGTGCGAACACACCACGATTGCCTTTTAATGCAAATTCAAACGACTTGCTCGGACATTTTTTAACTCGATGCACTTTAAGGAAAACTGCGGAGCAGTAATAGCCACGACTACTCTATATCGATGCCCAAGCGATTAATTGTGAAGGTTTGGTAACATGGCCTGCTGGGTACGCCACCTGATGGTGTCGAAACTATGTATGGCTTCTCAGTTTTTATGTTTGGGCACTTCAACATTAAACAAGAGATTTAATTTATTTATTTATTTTGCTTTGACCGTACACTAGGTACAATCGGTAAAGTTACAAGAAGAACAATGAAAAAGTGGCAAAATAAATGCCCAAACTAAAGAGAAATTTTTTTGAAGGATAGAAGAAAACGCTATCACCCGCGTCCCACATGTAAAAACTAGAAAGTCATGAATTAATATAAAAGCAGTGTCCCCGAACTTTTTCTAGTACCACGCCCTAGAACGTCATGAATTAATATAAAAGCAGTGTCCCCGAACTTTTTTTAGTACCACGCCCTAGAACCACTTAATTAACTTTTCACGGCATAAAATATATTTTGCTGGCTGCCAAAGCAGGGTACTGTTACGAAACCACAGCGATATACCATCGTTAGGGTACATACGCAGATTCAAAACCAAGTCTTAGGCGGTACCTGCCCCAAAGCAGAATTTTCTGCCACTGTATGCGACACCAATTGTCGGGGAAAAATTATCTGCAGCTAATCTATTTTTTCGTATGGCTACCCACAAATTTATTGGTTTTTACTGAATAATTTTTCAGTGCTTTATCCATCGATCTGGCTCTTCCATCAATGGAAAGGTTTCGTCGAGATGATTAAAATGGTGTATTGGAATGTCCAAATTGGTAAAAATTTGACGAAACGGCAGAAATTTGGTCAAAACGGCACGTTTTGTCTGCGACTGTTCCAGATTAATGAGATTATCAGCGACATAGTCGCACGTCGCACCCCTTTCTGCCTCCAGGGGTACCTGCACCGACATTTTTTTTTTCTGTTTTCAACCTTTTTCCAAGAATATCAGCAATTTTTCCGTGTTAATTTGTTCGGAGGTGGTGCAGAATGGTTTTTCTGTTTTTATGCTTTTTTTGTATTAATTTATCGACATTTTTTTTTCAAAACAATTTCACCAATATTGCAGAGTTCTTTGCCTTGGAGGAAGCCACAGGATGATTTCTCTGTTTTTATGGTGAAAATGCGGTGGAGGTTTTTACTTTGACCAATGTTTACGTTTGACTTGTTGAAAAACCGGAAAAATTTACTAACACTTAAGTCAAAAAGTAGCACTTTGTTCAGTTGCTTTGGCAAATTTTCGATGAACTTCTTATTAGATGATGGTTAAAAATTAATAAAAGCAACGTTTATCTTCAGAAAGAAGCCTGATGAAGATAAACGTTGCTTTTATTAATTATTAACCATCATCTAATAAGAAGTTTATCGAAAATTCACCAAAGCAACTGAACAAAGTGCTACTTTTTGACTTAAGCGTTAATAGTAAATTTGTCTGTTTTTATGCATTCTTATATCAGGTTAGCTTATGTTTTTTACAACAATATCAGCCATATTTACGAGTTCACTTTCTTGGACAGTGCCACAGGATGATTTTTCTGTTTTCATGTTTTTTCTTGGGGGGGGGGGGGGGTATTAATTTGTCATGTTCTCTACAACAATATCAGCAGTTTTTTCGAGTTTATTTAACTTGGAGGGGGCCCACAGCCCAGTCCCTTGGATCTGCCTTTTGGTGGCGAAGTACTCTAACCTAGCATATGAACACCGAGGATCCCAGCCAAATCAAAGAGCAAGGTTGGGCTAGGTCATGGTATTTCTCCCCCAGAAAACTGGCCACACGGCAAAATGTTCACCACTTGAATAGACAACCCACGAGTTGATGCAAGTGAAAAATGGTTTGCTTGGTATTCTTCCTGGACTGAGCAGGGCCCTGCAGATATACGTCGAACACACTCAGGCAGCAGAATACGACACAGCATTAGTGTTTGTTGCACATGACTCATACAAATTTACGGAAAAGTCAGGTGCTACGCTTTACGTTTGAAGCTTGGTGTTTGTTTGCATGGTGAGCGGGTACCCAGACACATGGCTGTGCCATCGACACAGCATAACAAAAGTGCAGCATCCACTAGTATTAGTCTGAAGTAGTGCAGAAGCAACTTGCAAAATTCCCTTTGTAATATTATTCATTAGGGATGTGCGAGTATAAAAATTTTAATTCGAGTCGAGCCAAGCCGAGTTTGCAACAGAAGAATCAAGTAGCGAGCCGAGTCCGAGTATTTGATGGAAATATTTTGTTTGCAAGTAGGAACAAAGATGGTGCTTAGTTGACTGTGGGGGACATGGTTTTTCCAGTTTTAAGGGTATAACTTGAAAATGGTTTCAGTTATTGACTTTTAATCTACACCACTAGAAAGCTCTCGTCAAGCCGATCGATTAGGTATATTGGAATGCCAAAATCGGTCAAAAATTTACGAAGTTATCGCACTTTCACCGGATTCGAGTTTTTCGAGTATCGCACATCCCTATTATTCATACACTAGGTCTCGAGACACTGCAGTTTTCACCACCTATGGAAGAAAATTTCGCGTGCTAGGGTCTGTGCAAAATTTACATTAAAAAACAACTACAGCTAATACTAACCTTTCCCCAAACTTTTGATGTCAGGGTCCTCAACGTCTATAAATTCGTAGTCAACTTCGTTTTTTATCATTGGGCAACCAGAGAAATCCACATTTTCATAATGGTGACTGTCCATTACTTTTAAATGCTGTTCAAACAATTCTTTCACTGCTCGATGTACAAGAATGTATTGTTCCTGAAATGTAAAGTGAATGTGATGAACCCAGTCCAATCTATGTTGTAATGCCCATTAACAGTATCACTGCCAATTCATTTTTCAACTGACAAATGCAGGAGGCAACACCAACTAATGCCTTTTTCAAAACCCCAGTAATATGAAGTAGTAGATTTGAACCCCAACCAAGAACTGAGAGCCGATGAAGACAAGAGCAGTCATAACACCTTTTGTATGGTTTCATCGAATATTCGCACTGTTTTGTAACCTGAACATTTCTGCATAAGTTATGTCTTTGGTGAAAACAAAAAATTTTAACTCCAATAAAATAATTCACTATGTCAGGCTTTATGCACCAGCTTATTGCAGTAAATGTTATTTTGACACGCAATTTTTTAGGAACATGTTTTTAGCTTTTGCTAACTCTTAGAACGATTAAAGCTATCACACGAAAAACTTAGTTGAAGTTCGTACTGTGGAACATGACGGCAAAAACGGCGCTTGTAAACAACGTTGAAGCAGGATGTGATCAGGGACTAATTCAACCTTTAAAAGCCCGATGATGACAACAGTTAGTTGTTGAAAATTTGCTGGACATAGGAGTAAGTGTCTAGTTAGTGGAAATGTGCGTGATTTTTTTGTGAATTGACTTTTTGGAATAAAGCTATCAGTTTGAAATTTCCACCATTGGAAAGTTCTCGAACAAATAGTTCGAAGGGTGTATTGAAACATTAAAATCGATAAAGTTATCGCAAAAGCTGATATTTTACCCAAACCATTTGCCAATACAAATGTGATACTGATGCTGCTAGCATCGGTGCCGATAATGGTGCCAATACATGTATCAGTATCGGCAGTGCCTTACATGTCATCCAGCTATTTTCTAAATCACTGACGATTCTAAAAATTCGTGAACAACACACTGTTCGATTGATTGAAGCGGAGTGAGAGGCGTGAACGTAGCTCCTTGTGCAGTGACTCACTGGGGGTTTCTTTGTGGTAACATAACACCAAAACTACTGAACCGAATTTGCTGAAACTTTGTACGCTGACCAAGTACAATTCTGAACGTATCTTTTTCTTCAGATCGAAGATCTGGCACATTTGACCAGAAATTAAGAAAAATTAATCGGAGATTGTTAGTAATCAATTGTTATAAATCCTTTTTGGTGTAGTTAATTATAACAGCATAAATTTCACATTAAATAATGAGTCGTAGAAACAAACAACGCAAGCAACAAATTTGAGCATCAACAATTCAGATTCACGAGAAACACGCAACCACATTATCAATAAACCAATAATGTTTTCTACAGCTCTCCATGGATGAGAGCAACTTGATTGTTTCGTAGTTGACAATAAAAATGACGAGATCCTTATAAAAAAAAATTGTCGAGGATTCAGTACAAAAATAAAAAAGGAGGGAGAGTGACCCAGGATGGCAATAGGTAGGAGGGATGGAATGAAAAAAGTAAGGGAGGGGGGAAGGAGGGACGGATTGAGGAGGATCAACAATCAGCCAGCCTTCCACCTCAACGAAACTGCAGTTCCCCTCCCTAGATATAATCTCACGCTCCGCTCCTGTACATCAACATGTAATGATGGCAGCCCGAGTTTTAATTTGCTCCTAACTCTATTTCCTGAACATTAATAATATTAAAAAGTCGTTTACAAACCTTTGTTTGTACCATAGCAATACGTTGTTTCCTCATTTCAGAAATCAGTTGAAATAAACTGAAATCATCCGTCAATTTCTGTAATGACATAAATACCATTGCATAACTTTTGAAGATTTATTACACTAGGACAAGAAATGCACAAGAATTGGTCTTACCCCCGCCCTAAGTAGACCCCAAACGTAGTCAATGGCACATATCGTTCCCGTCCTGCCACAACCAGCACTGTGGGTTAAAAAGATAACACTATCACACAAAGTACAATAAGTTGAAAAAACGAACCATCTTACTTTGAATGTTCGAAATAATTTACGAACAATTTACGAGACAATTTCACGCTCAAATTCAAAAACATCAAATCCCGAATATGCGAAACTGCAAATTTTCGACAGGCTGCTGACTAAGGATGGAAAAATTAGTCCGTGTGTCTTCTTGCAGATGCAGTCGATGCACATCGGACATTGTAAATAATGTAAATTTGTAAATTAACTACTTGTGGTGGCCTGAAGAAGACAGACGGACTAATTTTTCCATCCTTAGTCAGCAGCCTGTCGAAAATTCGCAGATTCGCATATTAGGGATTTGATGTTTTTGAATTTGAGCGTGAAATTGTCTTCGTAAAAAGTACAATAAGTGAACTTACAGTTGAAAACAGTAGGTTACATCAACAGGCAAACACAATTAATTACTTCTCAGAGCTCAGCTCATTTGTACACGTAGTTTTAAAACTTAGAACATGATTATGAAGGATGCAGAATTTGAGGATGTGGCCACTGTGAAACAAGTGGCCTAACAGAGACAGAGGGTGGAAACTATCCAGGAGGCGTGAATGAGGGAACCCCCCCCCCCCCTTCCCTTGTACAGGAATTAAAAATTGTGGAGGGAAAACATTACGAGAACTTACATGGCAGTACGTGTCTGACGTTTGGTTGAATAAGTGAACGATCCATACATTAGACAAGAAGATCTATGATCTGTAGTTGACAACCTCACCATGACGAAAGAGTGAACATCAAATAAAATGATGTCCTGACAAGTTAACTAGGCATTATGAATAGTAAGGCAGTCCGATATGCCCATTTTTTACAATGCCACTAACGGTAATCTGCCTATCCAATATCGATGCCAAAGACTAAAATCGAAGTTAATATACTGAAAACAAAGGGCAAGATGTGAAAATTAAAAGTTTGGCTTTAGTTTCATATTAAATTAACAAAACTTAGACCACTCAAAATAATAAAAACTTTCATGGGCAAATAATTTCCCAAAGAAGGTGAGGTATGCAGATTTTATTTGTATTTTTTATTGACCGAAAATGGTGATGCGGGATGAGGGTTAACTCTTTTTACGAGCACAGAAAAGCTCAGTTGGTCCATTAACGTCAATACAAGGTTATAATCTACTAATTCACTTTGATTTGTACAAGATTTGTTAACAGGATTAAAGCCCTTTTAGAATGTAGGTTACAAATGCTTAATCATGTACCAGTCTATGAGGGTAACTGGGAAATCGGTAAATGGAGATTACAATGGTATTGTTCAGACATTCTGAAAGAAAAAGTTACACATTTACTACAACAGGTGAAAACAAACCGACTTGAACTCAGAACAAAAAACCATTAAATTCAAAGTAATACTTAACAGTAATACTTTTGTGCATTTTCGACAGACGTAAGCAAGGCATGTTATTTTCTTGTTCTATCTTCTTAAGGCTTCTCACTTCAGCACTTCATTGCTGCTCGTGCTAGGGCGCTGTATATGTGGTCGGTTGCTTTTACCAGGCAGCTAACGTTGAACTCTCTGACGAGCTCTCAGTCCGTGCCACTTCTTTGTGAGGTGCTCTCCAAACTGTCGACTAATAAGGCACTTTCCCCCTGGGTTTGAGGGTCCTTGGAGATTCATTAAGGGTGTGTGTGCAGCTATCTCCAGTTACTCGTGGCTTCTTAGGTGCCGGTCATTCTTGTAGTTAGACTGAAGGAGGGTAGTAATACCGTGCCACACTTTTCTGTAGTACGTGCTTCTGAAGTGGTTGGCAATGCTGTTTGTCTGTTTGGCAATACGACTGTGAGTGTCCGCCGTATGTTGCTTCATCCTCTCGTGCACACCCTTTCGTGTCTCCGCAATGTACATGGCATCGCAGGCTCCATACGATCACACTCCCTTGGGTCTGTTCTTAACATCCCAGAGTTCTTTTTCCATCTCATGTTTCTCATCAGACTTCACCCGCCTTCCTTCGTAAGCAACCAAATTTTGCCACATCATAAGCACGAGCCACACCCTCCTTTCGGCTAACTCCAAGAAAAAACAGGCACTAAGAAACCTTGAGTCCATGGCGATCCAACATAATTTGGCTGCAGGTACACCCTTAATGAACCGCCAAGGACCCTCAAACCCAGGGATAAAGTACGTTATTAGTCGAGCATTCAACGAACACCTCACGAAGAAGTAGCACGGACTGAGAGATTGGCTGAGTTCAATTTGAGTCGCATAGTAAATACAGTGGTCCGCGTGACAGACCCCGTTTAGACCGACCAAGTTTGAATCACGCTGGCAACAATGTAAACAAAAAGCATGGAAATGAGAAGCCTGAAGAACAAAGAACAAGAAAATAACATCATGCTTTGCTTATGCCTATCGAAAATTAACAAAATCACTGTTGTATTTACTTTTTAAATGTGAGATTTTTTTGGTTCGAAGTTGATTCCTGGAACATTCAAAGCCACATTATCATGGTCGAATTCAACTTGAATTTTCAATGGATTTTCATCCATCTTCTTCAGAAATTAGCTTGTTGCTAGGTCCTTTTGAGTATTACATCACTTGTTGTTCGGTGGAAGGTTAAATCAGGTGCACATGGGTTATCTTACCACTGATCTTGTTGTGGCGTTGAATCTGGACGTCTCATTGCTAGTTGAGTTCCAAGCCAACTGTGGTGTCACCAGTCTGTCAATGGTGTAAAAACTCGGCTCTGCGAGGTTCATTAGTGGGATCTTCAGTTGAGGAAAGCAAGTAATGGCGATCGATTTGATCATGGAAAAAGTTTGATTTCATGAGTACTGTTAAATTTTCGAAGGAACTTTTGTGTTCGTCTCAAGCATGAGCAGCAATGCCATCCAAAAAAGGGTTGTTTTGAATGGCATAGCTGCTCACTGCCTCGAGACTGAACACGAAATTTCCTGGGAAAACAGTAACACTCATGAAATCTAACTTGTTCCGTGTTCAGTACGTAAGGGCCTTCGAATCGTTCGCCATTACTAATTTTAAGAAACAAAATCACACCTAAACCACCAGGAAGAACACAGTTCACAGTTCTCCTTCAGAAAATCACGCACAACACGGAGGAAAAAGAAGTTCTCACATAACCATTTGTAAACAAAAATGCGAAAGGACGCGCATGGAGGAGCAGACCAATGATCTTTGCTTCCAAAGAGATTCCACTTCTTGTCAAACTCGGCTGTGAGCTGATGGTGCACCAAGCCCTCAATACGGTTGTAAGATGGTCCCGTGAGATTCATAAGAGGGACTCGTCGCCGGGAGAAGTGTTTCATAGCAAAAGACTTCAAAGCTCAAAGGTGGGGCCATGTTTTGTGTTAGATTTCATTAACACAGAGGTTTGATGCCAAGCTATGGAGTGTCCGTTCTTATTGTGGTGTTGGGCTATGCCACTGAGCTTCTCCCCACGGCAGGTGGCCCCCACGTGTTCATCAACACGCACTTCAAGTGTCTCTTGGTTTCCCCAATACAGACAGCTTCAGTCTTGACAGGGAATCCGATACACAACACCAGTGAGATCCCTCAAATGTGCTGGGGGCTGTGTGGACTCCATGGATGTTTGAGATTCAGCGACTGGTCCATCTTTCGCACTAGTCGGTGGTGGAGAGGGGGGAGAAGGAGGTCGAACTTTGCTCCTGGTGGCGTACCGTTGTGTGGTGGGCAGGGGAAGCTTACAGGGGGGGACGGGGGTGGGAAGAGGAAGGATTGGGGGGGCGGTCAGGAGGTGTGGGTTCTTTCACAGATGGAGACCTGAGGAGCTTTTACAGATTAGGTGGAAATAGCAGTCGGCTCTGTACACCATGTCCATGGAGTAACTGCACAATCCCTTCGCTTCTACCAGGTAAGCAAGTGACACACTCTGCAGGTTGAATCGATATCTGTTCGGTTTCTTTTGGCCTGCCAGTGTTTCCACGATGCCATGCTCGTTTCGCTCGTTTCGTCTCCATGTTGACCAAATTCGCTGGAAATCCTCTTTCAAGGAACACAGTTTTAGCTTGGACAAGAAATTGGCTTGGGAGTGGACGAGTGCTCAATAATGCGCCTGAGCTCATTCCGCAGGAGTGATTTTGTTTCTAAATATGTCTTTGCAAAACCACTGTTATCGCCGTTTACCGGTTTTTGCCATTACTCGCTTTCGTCGACTGAAGATCCAACTGATGAACCGCGCAGGGCAGATTTTCTGCAACATCGACAGGCTAGTGAGACCGCAGTTGGCCTTGGAACTTGACAAGCAATGGACGTTTAGATTTAACACCACAACAAGATCAGTGATAACCCATGCGCGCCCAATTTAAACCTTCCACCGAACAACAACAGTGATGTGATACTCAAAGGACCTAACAACAAGCTAATTTCTGAAGACGGACGAAAACGCATTAAAAAGTTATGCTGAACTCTGCATTTATCTGTTGTGGTAGATGTGTAACTTTTTCCCTCAAATGGGCAACTGTTACTCGTGAATCACCGCAATAATCCAAAAAACATCATTGAAAACGAACTTGACAATGTGTCATAAGCATTTTTTTTTTACTGAATACTGGAAAGACCCAAAATGAGGGGTGTTTTCTAGGATGTGCTGGTAGATGATAAACATTTTTTTATTTGTGTGACTTGAATGCAAAATTTTTTATATTAATGGACCACCTATCCTTTTTGGCAGATTGGTTTATGTGTTTGCTAAATAAGTTGAGAATGATTGTGCTACCGACGCTAAATTAGCACCATTCACATGTTCTAGAAAAAAATACAAGAATTTTAACCTGTTAAAATTGGTTTTTACTATCATAAAAATACTTACCTTCAGTACTCACGCTAAATTCGCATAATTTGGCTTTTTCCATGCTCAAACAAATAATTTCTTAATTTTTTGATTTCAACCACTGTTGCCCATTTTTCCCGCCAGGTGCACTGCTCAGTATACCTGCTGCAGCCACCTTTCTCCCGTGGGGAAAAACCCCATTCGCTTTCGAACCTTTCTTGTTATCAATTCTTCATCGTTCCCTCCTTAGCGGTTATACCATCGGGTAGACTGGTAGTTAGCAAGTGACCAGACATTACCATAAACCTATAGCAATGTCTCCAGCACATGCAGTTAAGCACCCTGGTAGTACCAGCCACTATGGATCAATACCTAAACTTGTAACGACTCCACAGCTCCAGCAAACATTGCTGGATAGCACCTCCTTATCACACAGGTCAGTAAAGCAGCCTAGAGGAAAAAGTCCTCGGACAGATGCTGCACAGGCACCAAATGAAAAGTTGTAAAAACTTCCATTGCCACAAACAACCTCCAGGTCTTGTGGCACTGCATATCTCTCTGTAGGATAGTATCTCATCTCTTGACATACCAAGATCACCCCTCAGCTCGTGAGCTTCGCAATGCCAGGCCAATGCTACCAAATGCGAAGAATCTCCCACAATACTTAGCCCGAAGCCCACGTGCTACAGGACACACCTATCTCAGCAGCCGTGCAAACAGGCATGTGTCTGAAACAGTTCGCACTACGACAGTAGCACCAAGAGTGGAACTTGCAACCAGTGTGCTGCTCCACAATCGTGCTCTGACAGTCCTAATAAGTTATAACACCGCTTGCAATGTAATCTCCCACACACAAAAGGTCAACAAGCCGATAATACACAGCAAGGCCAACAGTACACACCGGGCCAAGAACACAGCACCTTTGCACCAACGTGCCAGCTCGCTGGTTTATCTGCACACAACAAATGGCTATTATCGGCCTCCAACATTAAAACCGCACCGTAACGTGCATCACGCCAGCATCAGCCTAAGCATCACTCGCCAATACAGACTAAAAGTATGGACACCAGCCCATATGCAACAATTCCAATTGCACAGATGCCCACTGCAGACACCAGCCTTACAAACACACCAAGCAAAAAAAACACCTTCACATCTCAACACATGCAGAACCACATGGCTTTACCAGTATTCAGAACACCAATGTAGGACTGTGCGAAAATCGAAACTTTCGATTCGATTTCGATTTTATTATGCTGTCGAAGTCGAATCGAATCCGTCAGAATCAAAATCGATTTTATGAAAATTTTTAAGTAAATACACTGAATAAAGTTTAACAAACAAATTTGAATCAAGTAAAGCATTAACTTTAGTCAAAAATGTGTAATGACTTTGTTTTATATGGCAACTGTGCATGGTACCATGTTAATCATTGCTAAAATAGTGTAGTCATTACCTTACAACATGCCAGTGTAAGTTTAGCAATCAACTAAGGGGCAATAATTTGCCAAACTTGCACAATATATGAAGTTAATTTGACTAAATAAAATCTAAGGATGGTGCTACTCAAAAGGAGGAGTGGGGGGAAGGTGGAAGCTTACTTTCTAACTTTGTGTTAAAACCAAACTGTAGTTTTGCGCATTAAATGAAGACATAATTCAAAGTTCAATGTATTGGAGTAACATTAGTTTACAGGAATGTAATTACTTAAAATTAATATCTTTTTCAAAGGCTAGCCCTTATTGATAAAAATTGAAAAAATATTTTAAAATCGAAAAAGAAAAAAATTGAATTTCGAAATCGAATAATAATCGAAATCGAGATGTTCTTCCCCAAAAATCGATCGAAATCGAATCGAACTCAAAATATTAAAACTGCACACCCCTACACCAATGTAGGATTAAAGTCACCGGCAGCCATGACAGCACTAACCACTACCACCCAAAAGCCCTAAATAGCCTAACAATGCCAAAAATCAGGCACGCTGCATCCAGACAGTTCCACCACATTTACAGTCCGACAACTGCTCCTAGTAGAGTCACCAAGTGACCACAGCCGATAATACGAAGACACCAGCTGCCATAATACACGAATCGGCTGGATGCACTCGCATGACCAGTGCAACAAAGGCACTCACTCCGGTAATCAAAAAACGTACGCAGACAGCCATCGCTACACCCTACACAGCCTCAGGTCCAGATGTAGCCCATCCAACCGCTGCACTCCTAGCATCCAGGACACCACACAACACCCATCCAGAAACATGTAATGACCATCAAAAGTTACTTGCAACAACCAAAGCAGGAATTCTCTTCCCGGTAAATTATCAATTCACCCAACACATAATAAAGTGCAGCGGTGTTGGTCACCACACTGTAAACAAGCAGATTAGCCACCCATGCATGCGGGATGCATAGAACCCAAAGGGAGTGATCCCCAGCTGACGGACACCATCAATGTGCCATCGCCACCGCTATCTTGTCCACACTTGCACATGAGCGATGGCTCATTGCGACCAGACAAGTTCCGCCAGACCACGAATGAACCGGAATTTGCATGCACATCCTATTTTGCACAAAATTATGGCCGATGCCACACCAGCCGAGAACGATTTCACCATGTTTACCACCGGCTAAACATGCCAAGCTCATTCCCCACCGACGAACACTAGAACTACAAGTGTTGAAACACAAAAAGTACACCGTAACTCCGGACACCAAAATAGCAGAAAACTTTGCCCAATAAGCGCCGTAACGTTACAGACCTGGCAGGTGCCCGAAAGCAACAAAAACATGGACACAGAGTCCTGTTAGGGCCCCCAGCTGTTGGACAGTAAGTCCCTCGACAAAATACTGACCCCCTCATCAGACTCCGAGAATCTTGCAACAGCACTTGTAACCTGCGCTTTATTTCCTCAAATTTTCGTCCAATTTCCTCAAATTTCAGAACACTAACGATCTACAACCTTGTAAACTTTATAAAATTTGAGAAGGTCTTGGCGATCTTTTTTGTATTATTATATGACCTGTCTTTACGGCTTCTTCACTTTCTCTCACCTACACGATTTCCTCAATTTTTTCTATTTCCTCAGTAACCAGGTTACAAGGTTACGTAATATTCTCGAACCCCGCCCCTCATGTCAAACGCCAACAAACCTGAAAAACCAGTCCCACAGCTCAACAGTAATAAGCCGAATACCGGACCTCAAGTCTCATAACAACCTATATATTGCAAAAATTAACGGACCGGTAGTCCCCTAGGTCAATAGGCCTAACCAGAGCAGTCAGCGAACTCAGCTGGGCGAAATAAAAATTTTAATAAACATAACTCACCTCAATTGCATAAACCATTGCAGTCACAACAAAGGTGAAATAGCTTCTTAAAATTCTCATGACTAGAGATGCACTCATGTTATCGGACATCTGAATCGGCATTTCAGTACATCGGTGCATCCCTAATAATGACCACATAAAACCACAACCAAAGAAGATATCCGCAAGAGCCAGCGCCAACGTTAAATGTAGTAATAGATAAGGAAAACAGCGAGAATAAGTAAGGTGGAGGAGTCCAAGTGGGATTTTTTATTCTGGCCTTGACAGGGGGCGGTGGTAGGAAGCCATTAAATCCCATGGTTCAACCGCTAAAGAGGACACAATGTAGAATTTTTAGTTTTCAGTGAGCCAGCTGTTCTTTTGGAAGATTTCTTTTGATTTTTGCTAATTAAGTTGAGTACAACTTCAGCTACAGACTTTAAATTAGCACCATTCTGTGAGCCTCACTGAACACACAACACACTATAATCATTGTTCACAGCCTTAATGAAGTGACTGCTAAGCAAAGTAATCAGTTACTCGTTGCCCACAACAACGGAATGTGTGTTGGCAATAGATATGACGGACAAACCCGAACAGCAGCAGTGTCCGGCCTGACACTCAATTTATAAACAAACCAAACTTAAGTAATTAAGTCTCAGAATATAACCATCAATGCGACCATAGCTACATACGTTACATGTTCATAAATTCACCCTGTCACATATTACCTACCTACAATGTACCAAAACTGGTAATGTTTCACTAGACTGACAATCTCTGACTAGCTTCGTCATATTTAATATAGGACCAACAGAGTCTGGAATCCCGTGATCTGGCCAGGACACATAGTGAAACTGGATAACTGTTCGTTCTTCGTCAGAACTTGACATCTTGATTGTCCGTACTAAGAAGTCAGAGCAAACTTGCTTAAACCGCAGCTGTGGAGCAAAAAAAAAGCTTCATATAAATAAAATTAAACATTAGCGATCGTTTTAAGTTGACGAATTGACAAATCCGACCAAACATGTTTACTAAGGATAAACTCAGACGTCCTCCACGGACTAACAGTACGAACAGGTTTTTCTGAATGAATATCAGTAATTTAGATATCAGTAAAATGCCGATCTTTAATATTAGTAATTCTCTTGAACTTGTCATTTTGAAGAAATGAAATGTATAGCTTAAAGAATTAAAAAAGTTAAAAGGGACTAGAACATCCCTGTGTTATTCTTTCTTCAGAAAACCACATACAGGGTTGGTCAAATGTGTATCCAAACAAATATAAAAAGACTTGGCTATTATAACTTCTTTAATTAATAATTTACAGGAAGCAGAGTCATCCACACACAGGTGGAGGGGGGGGGGGGCCCAACCACTAAACCCTCCAGCTCTCATCCTCCACCAACCATCCAGAAGGTTGCTCTCAATCCCCATCCTCCCATCTCTCCATCCCAAAAGCCAGCAACCACCTTCTCCCCCTCCCAACCGTCCCTAACCCACAAGTCCAGTCCTCCACACTCCATCAACACATGTACCAAGGACTTGTCCCCCTCTACACACATTACAAGAAGTAAATTATCATGTTCTCCGCTCACCCTCCACTCGAGCTCCCTCGTCTCCAAAGCTCCCGACCGGGTTCTAAGAAGGAGCAGGCTCCCCAGTCTCCCTTCTGCCATAATACATCCTCTCCCATCCTACTTCTGCTACTCCCTGTATCTCGCTGTAGAGGTCTTCTCTTCCGTACTCTTGCTCCAAAGACTGATCTATACCTCCACACCATCCCTTTCCTCCATCCTGTCCTTCCCTGCAATCCCCGCTTCACATACTACGAGGCAATCGCCTCGTACGATCCACCCACACCTCCCGGTGACAAAGTCATACACCCTCCAAACAGCCATCTCCCTTGGGAGCTGCCTATCCCTCCTGTCAAAAACTACTTTGCCACCCCCTCACCACGTCCTTCGCCATAAACCGATTCGCTCCCAAAGCCCACCTACCAATTTCCACCTGAAACTCCTGAAACTGTCTAAAGTACTTCCCTCCTCATCACTAACACTCCCCCAGCAAACATAACCCTCGAGAACGTTACCCTCTTCCACAAGACACGAGCCAGCTCATACCTATTTTATCCCCACATGGCCACTTTCTTCACCGCCCCTTAACCCTCCCCGTCTTCCAATAACCTTTTTTCTCACTCCTCCAAAAAATTTCTCCGAGTGCACAATGTGATCCCGAGCTACACGTACACCTGAACCCTGTTAACCCAGTCTTTCATAACTTCATCCAATCTTACTCCTTTCCATCGCAATTATCCTCCCCTTTTCCAAAAACCATTAATCCTGACTTCTCGCAACTAACCTCCATTCCTGTTTCTATCCCCCAATCTGTGATCATCTTCCAACAGTAGTTCCAATCCTTGCCTCCCTCCAACAGTAGTTCCAATCCTTGCCTCCCTCCAACCAACGTCATCAGCGAATGTGACAATGGGAGTCCTAAACTCCTCCCTCTTTCTTTCCCCACCTAAAACCCCACCCCGTCTCTGCCAGCCTTCTTTTCAGTTCACTCAGAAAAACCATGAATAGGTGGGGGTGGGACATCGGGCAGCCCTGCTTGAGACCTCCATGACACTCCACTCGTTCCGATTCAATCCCATCCCAAAAAAGCCTACGGAGGTCCCCGAGTAAATCCTCACGTCCAACTGGATGTCATTTATAACTGCTCCGAGATGTGCGTACCGACAGGGTGAGCAATTTGGGCCAATTTGGGGCAACAAGGCAGGGTTACAGTAGAAACCATGATGATTTAGGAATTATACATCACAGATGGTTTTAGGGCACACTAATGGCACACCTTGCATCGATTCTACAGGACTTCAGATTGAATACTATATTTTTGTTAAATTATTACGTGCCTACCCTGAAGGCAAATACTGGACACACAAATTATTGCTGTGTAATTTGTGTAAAAATTATTAACTAAAGAAGTATAGGTTGTGAGTGTTTTATGGGTTTGCTAAGTTATACATTCGACCCCTAGGCAAAGGTTATGACCAACCCTGTATATGGAACATTTAGTCCAAGTTAAAAGAAAAATCGTAAAAAAAATCATTTTCAATTCGTCCACACAGGAAACAAAGTAAAATACCAAATGGTATACAGTTAAATGGGACCTCACATACTTGCTCAAAAAAGCATGTTAAGTTTAGTCATGTACACTTACAAGAACAACTGTCAAATTGCCAAAGGTTCTTTCTTCATCTTCATATGGCCAATACCGCTCACATTTATGCTGTAAAACGAAAGTTTAATTAGCATGGCTTATTTAGGGTATGGTACAGGAAAACTGAATTATATGTTAATAAAGGTGGGCTGCAAGCAATCTCGTCCAATACGTAGCAATGAAAAGGCTGTTGGAAAAATTTACCTCAGTCCGAAAAATGGGAGGTGGGAAGATTAACCTCTTCGATACCAGCATCCAAATTTAACCCAGCAAACACCAAACCAGTTTTGTGTGATGCAGCGGAGCAAGCAATAAACGGTGTTTTAAAACTCACGGGGATTTCCCCTAATTCATTCTGAGGTAACCACATCACATGATCAGACTAGGCTTGTTGCCAACAATAACCACATGCTTGCTGCTTGTTTGGTATCAGGAACTAGCGGTTCTGAGAGCTAACGCACTACAACGCAAGCCGATGTTTGTACCTACTTCGGCTTGCTAGCACTGCTACTACGAACGTATTTTCATATCTGGTCGCACAGGGGTATGGTAGGTAAATAACAATAAATAAAATAAACTATTCTGAAAAAAAAATGGGATCCCCAGTAGGAAAATTCTGCCCCCCCCCCCCCCTTCAATATGTTGTCTTCAATTTGCGCCTATCTCACGTTTTTACTAACGGAAATTGAGATGTCAGTATGCCAAACTAAGGAAAGACATGTCAACAAACTAGTTATTTACACCCAAACTGGAATTGAAAGTTAAACAGCAGAAAATAAAATCTAATCTTAAGATTGAATGCTTTAAAGCTACCTATGTAGAGAAATATGTATGAGAAAATGATAAAGAAATTTTATGTTGATAATAATTATCAACTAACGAAATAATTTTTAAATATTAAATCACATAATTAGTTAAAAAAGAACATTTTGCCGGCCCCCAGCCTGGCCGGCTAAAAATGGTTTCTTTTTGCCTAAAACATACTTAACCTGGTAATTTTAGCATTACATTCCTCGAATGTGATGTTCCCCTGGAGGTTTCTTCCGGTTTGTAGACGCCTGCTTGCATATCCCACCGCGCATTCGCGGCGCGGTCCTCCCTTATAAAAGCGCCAGCGTGCACGCTGTCGGCATTCATTTTACTCTCAATGTGTCAGGCGGTGACTCGAGAGGGGAGGCAGGGCGGGAGTTAAGGTTAGCCGGCCAGGCTGGGGGCCGGCAAAATGTTCTTTCTTTATTGCCAAAACATCTTAACCTGGTAATTTTAGCATTACCAGTTGACCTCGTCAAATATGGTGGCGGGCACCGTCTGAACGAGCGCCCCGGGATGCAAGCAGCTTTCCCCCATAAATTCTTTATCTGCAAGAGAAAAATTCGCACTTTATTCAGAACAATTGGGCTAACAGGAATTTTGGTCTCTTTCGTGGGAATTGGTGGCCCTGAAAAGGGCCGTTGTTTGAGGGTCTTGCTTCTAAGCGGGTGGATCTTGCTTCCCACATGGATCTTGCTTCTGCTTCGTTCTGAGTGCTTGAGGGGGTTTGACCACGGTCTTGGCTGCGACGATCGGTCCCAGTCGGTGTAGTCCGGATTCATCCTTCGTCATATCTCTTAGGTAGTGGGACGTGAAGGTGGATTGGTGGCGCCACGATGCTGCTGCTAGGATTTCTTCGATCGGTGTGGCGTTGTGGTGGGCCCAGGATGTGGAGATAGCTCTTACTTCGTGCGCTGATATCCTCATGCTCTTACTCAATTCGGGTTTGTCGTAAGCTGCTTCGATTGTTTTCTTGATCCAGCGTGACACCATGGCAGCTGTTGTTTCGCCGGTTTGGAGGTCTACTGGGAGAAAGAGTTGGTTCCTGCCTCTCCGTATATCTTCGTGTTGAGTGCGGGCAAGGTAGAAGCGGAGAGCTCTGACTGGGCAGAGGACACGTTCGGGTTCGTTTCCAGTGAGGTTCGAGAGGGCAGGGAATGTTATGGGTTTTGAGGGTTCGGATGGCTTTTGAGTCTTTGCTCTGAAGGATGCTCTCGGGAAGAGTGTGACTGATGAGAAGTTCGGGCCGAAGATGCAGTATGCTGGGTCTGCTGAAAGGGCTTGGATCTCTGAGCATCTTAGACTTGCTGCTAGTGTTACGAGGAAAACAGTTTTGCGAGTCATGAGGTGGAGTGAGCTGTCTTGCATGGGTTCATAGGGATTCTCCATTAGTGATTGCAGTATGATGGAAAGGTCTCAGTCGGTGACGGAACGTCTGATGGTTGGTCGATCGTTTTCGTATGAGCGTAGTAAGGCAGAAATTCGGTAGTCTTCCAGTAGGGCGGTGCGACCGGCAGCTTTGAAGACGGAATTTAGTGCAGACCGATAGACGAGGATGGTAGAGCCTTTGAGTTTGTCAATGTTGAAGAGGTCACCGACGAAGCTAAGGAGCTCGGGAAGAGAGGGGTTGAGTGGATTTGTGCATTTTGCGATACACCAATGAATCCATTTAGACCGGTGGCTGTCATACATGCGGTTTGTCGATTCTCTGGTTGCTTTTCATGCTATGCATTCGGCCTCTTCTTGATGAATGCCAGCCTTTTTGAGGAGTTTAATGATAGTAGCCTGGGATGTGAAGCGGCAGGAGGGTGATGTTGTGTGGGATGCACAGGTTGAAAATTTCCGTCATTAAGTTGTGGAGTGATCTTGATTTCGTTCCGCCTTCTTTCCTGATGTAGGCCAGGGCTGTTGTCTTGTCGGCCTGGATTTGTATTACCTTGTTCTTGATGAGTGGAAGGAAGTGCCGTAGAGCTAGGAGGATTGCACGTAGTTCCAGTTTGTTGCGAGCTATTCGAAGAAAACCGCGTTAGGACGGATGTTAACCGTCACCATTTGGCCATCGAAGATGTGGACTTTGAGGGTGGCTGGCCATAGGCCGGAGATTTCTTGGTTGTTTAGGTGTGCTCCCCAGCCAGTGTTTGATGCGTCCGTGAAGATCCGGTTGTCGGGTGTTGGTTCTTGCAGAGGCACGGACTTTGACAGGTTTATGGCGTCGGACCACCAGAGGAGGAATTCGAAGAGGAAATCCTTGTCGAGCGGGATCTGTCTGTCCGGAAAGTTTTGGTTGATTGAAAGATTGTCTATCCGGTAGTGATGGAATGGTCTTACCATCCACCGTCCATAAGGGACCAGGTTGGCCATTGCGTCCATCTTCCCGATGAGGGAGTTCAGTTCTCGGGCGGAGAAACTTGGTTGGTGGCGAAAAAGCCGGATGTGGTGTAAGAGATCCTCTATACGTTCTGGAGAGGGGGAGATTGATGCCGAGCGTAGGTCGAATGAAGCTCCGAGGAACGTGAAAACTTGTTGTGGGAGGAGTCGTGATTTTGCCAGGTTTACGCCGAATCCTAGGCTGTGTAGAAGGTTGATGGTGTCATCCTTGTTGCGTTCCAGTTGGGGCGGGTCCGGGTCGTTGAGGGCCCAGTCGTCGAGATAGGCATTGGCTTGTATTTGGTGCTGGTGAAGGTATGCCAAGATTGGTTTCAGTACTAGAGTGAAAATTCTTGGGGCTGCATTCAGACCGAAGGGAAGGCAGCGGAATTCGAAGACTTCTTGGTTGTAGATGAAACGAAAGTAGTGGGTGATTGCTGGATGGAGGGGGACATGGAGGTAAGCATCTTCCAGGTCGATGGTGACTGTCCAGTTTCCCTGCCTGAATGATTGGCGAATGGAGTCTAGGGTGTCCATTTTGAAGTGTTCGTTTTGGATGTATTTGTTGAAGGGTTTCATGTTGAAGATTAGACGTGAGCCTCCTGATTACTTTGGCCGGGTGAAGATCGAGCTGTAGAATCCTGGGCCTGGGCTGGAGAGCTGTCGTATCGTATCCTTCCGTAGCAACTCCGAAACCTCGTGCGACAGGGAAGCTGTCGTTTGGGGCGAGAAGTCCCATGGGGGAGATGGCGACAGCGGCGGTTGGTGCAGGAATGTCGGACAAAAGCCGTGTTTTATGATAGATAAAATTTCCAGATTGGTGGTTAGTTTTTGCCAGGACGGGAGGAAGTGGCTTAATCTGGCCCCGACAGGAAGGCCAGCGAAGGGCAGGGTGTCATTGTTGATTTTTCCGTTGCGTTCTTCTGCCCCCGGGCGATGAGAATCGGCTCCTTCGGTCGGGGGTAGCGGCGCGCTTCTGATGGGAGCGTTGGCCGGGGCGGGAGCGAGGAGCGTCGGAACGAAAGGGCTGCTGGTTTCATTGCTGTGGAGCGGCAGTGTCGTCTGGGCGGATGGAGGATGATGCCGTGTTTTTGTGCCAGTCGTTGGCGGGACGGGAGTGGGTTTGTCTGTTCCATGGGCGGCTTGAAGACGTGGGATGCTTGTGCGGCCTTGGTTTCTTCGAGACATCAAGGTGAGGGGCGAGTGTTGGGATATGGCCTCGGAAGAGAGTTTCGGATTCGTGAATCGGAAGATTTCTCAAGCGGTGTTGTGTGGAGAAGTTCAAGTTGTTTGCCGACGACAAGGTGATGTCGCGAAGGAGGAGCGTGTTATTGAACAGCGCTCTCGTCGCCCAGTTGATGGCGTGATAGGTGGCGAAGTGGGCCTTCTGGAAGAGCTGGGTAATCAGGGACGGCAAGTTCTTGAGCTCTTCGGGCGGATTGTCGGACGACAGCTACTCACATAGGGCGTTAATGGCCGTGTGCAAGACGTCAGCTTGGGAGGCCGCTCGTAGGCTTAACCGAAGACATTTGTCGTTCTCGTACAGTACGAAAGTTGGGATGTCAGCCTTCTTGGGTATGGACAGAGAAGTGCCGAAGTCCATCTTGATTTCGCTGCAAATGAATTCACATTCCGGGTAGGTTTCAAAATTGCAGGGATTTGTAGCGCCGTCTCCGAAGGGTTTGAAGAAACTGTTTTCTCGTCCGGGACGTGGCATCGGGGGTTCCGTGTCGAGAAGAAGGGGGTCGCCTTTGCCTAGGATGGAGCTTCGTTGCGGAGGAGACACGTTAGGATTGTCGTTGACTGACCCAGGAGGCAGCGGGGCTTGGTGTCCTTGTCCCTCGAGGCGAATCCAAGGCCTGTCGTTAGGCCACGGTTGATGACTGGAGCGTCCGGTGCTTTTGAGGGCTTGAACAGGAAGCAATCCGGGACTGTCTCCTCGACAGTCTTTAGAAGAGCTGCGAGCGACAGGGTAGTTTCGTCTGGAGTGTCGTCCGGGAATCTGATGCGTTTCTCGGCAGTAGGGGCGGGCGACAGCCGGAGTGCGACGACAGTGTGTCGTCCGGCTTGCGCTTGGGTGCTGAGGCCGGCGGAGGGGAAGCATGCCTGTGTCCTTCGTGGCTAGAAGTGGAAGCGACCCAGTCTTGGGTGCGGGCCTTTCGTACTGATGAGGTGCAGTACGGGGGCAGCATCGGGTTGGACTGCAGGTGGCGGACAGTGTCGTGTACGATTTCTCGTACGACACTGCGGCTGACGCTGAGGCCAATCCGGGAGGAGCTGGACGACAGGTCGAGTGGCGAGTTTCGTTCCGGAGAGTGGGTGAGTGTCGCCTGGCGGAGGATGCGTTTAGCGGTCCGGTAGGAGTCCTTGGCAGCTTGAACGTCTTGACGCAGTGACGACAGATCCAGTGGGGCGAAGAGCGGCGAGCGCTGGCCCGGGACAAGCGGAGTGTCAGGCGATGTGGCGTCAGGCATGGCGTCGGCGGGCGACGTGCGGGAAGGTGCGGCGAGGTCGAGGGCGGATGCCCAACGACAGCCAAGATCGAAGTGAGCAAG
>JAHWFP010195558.1:0-23038 GCA_023313725.1 Lithobius niger | reverse complement strand
CGAACTATTACTCGGTGGGATTAGCTTGGCGAAAGATCTTGGCGTTTGATATCACGACTTCCCACGGCTGAAAAGCTTGGCGGAAATCCTTAACAAGTTTTGTTTTGGGGTAGATACTGACTACTGACTAATACCGCTCATATAAAATAAATTATGCCATAGATACGAATGAAATTGGTATTCAGCACTCTTTTAACTCCAATACGTGCCTTTTAAGGTTTGACGTTTGGGGAGGCATTAACTAAAAAGATTACAATCATTGGTAATGCTATTCCTGTTTGCTATTGCTATTTCTGTATGTTGGGAAAACGCCACGTGATGAAAATAAGCATTACTCCTTATTAGGGTTCAAAGGGTTCAAAGGGTTTAACGAGCGTTAACCACTCCTGGTCCTCTGCCCGAAGCCCTAAGGCCCTTATTAGTGTTAACGAGTAACAATGCAAACGGACTGCCAGAAATAATCGGCAACACAACATTGTTGATAAAATGCACGCGCATGCATGCATGGCTTCGGGCTACTTAGCTCTTAATAAATCTGCAGTCCACACTACTTATTGTTGATGGTTGAATGTAAATTAGTAAACGCTTTAATTTATCATACACGGCTGCCGTGTACATAGATGATAGAAGTCCTCTCTCCAGCAAAACTAAAATTATTAATTTCTCCGTTTCTATTCAATATATTTCGACCAAACTTGGCCAAATAGTAGTTAGCAACTTTTCCAAACTTTACATCAACTTTTATGGAATTCCGCGCAAGAGTAAACGTAGGGAGCCACACGTAAATTTGAAAACTGTTCACTTGTTGTTGTTTTTTTTCTGGTTCTTGTTCTTGTTCTGGTTTTTGTTCTTGGCTGACACGGTTTCAGAAAAAACTACTGCACCTACCTGAAATCTGAAACATGATCTGAGCCAGAAATTTCCCTGCTGGGCTTCAACCTTACAGGGACCACTTTTTCAATTGGTCCATCCATTCCGGAGTTACGAGACCATAAACGATCATTTTGATTGTTTTGCATTGTTTTAACCATTGTATATAGGGAACAATGCCACTCAGCAAACTCCAGATTCATTCTTCGTCCACGTGTTATGTCTTTGCTAAAAAGTGGATTGCTGAACGGTAAAATGAAAGAATCAGTGTTTCAGCTAAACGCATATATTTTTAAACCATACTAAGCTGCGTTGTGAATTTCTAGGTCGAATGCAGCTAAAAACGACAGCATTGCGTATTTATTTCGCAGATGCAGGCTTTCAGAGATGAGTTGAATTGTTTCAAAGTGGCCAGCAACAATCGAGTGCATGCATAAACCTTTAATTCGCGACGCATAGCCGTAAAAAAGGTACACAGATTACAAACAAAAACGTCAAGTGAGCCGTAAAAAAGGGGTATATATGATTATCATATATACCCCTTTTTTACGGCTCACTTGACGTATTTGTTAGTAATATGATTGAAGTTGTCACAGCGATTTATGGTTTTAGTTGCATTTATCTGCCTCAAACTTGCACCGGTCTCGGCGTGGGTATTAAAAATACTCGCGGTGCGTTGTGCAGTCATGGCATGCGGTCTTGAGTCTCGTCATCCCTTTGTTTAGATGTATTGTAATTGGTTTTATTTGAGAGTTGGCTTGTTATTGTACGTTAAATGTTTCTTAATCAATTAGTAACTTAGTTTACTAATTCCCCCAAATCTTAATCTCTTACATCTATGAATCTAATTTTAATCTTTATACAAATATTTCTTTATTACACACGTGGTATTGTGGAGTGCATCGTGAGAAGCCCACAGACTGACACGTAGCCTAGTCGTTTTCAGCCGCCCGTGGTTCACCACTTGGGGGAGTTTTTGGAGGTTGGCTTCGCCGCACTGCACTAGACTTCACTCGTCATAATGATGGTCACTTCGGAATGACGCTGGACCTGACGCACGACCTCGCCTGACGTCACTCTGGTCCTGGCTCGGTCGACTCAAGCTGGGACTCGATGATTTCGTCGGATTCTTGGCCCATCCAGCGGTAATCTGTTCTCCAACCGTTCATGTCCTCAACTCCTTCTCTAGAAGCCATGCCCTGCGATAAAAACCTGATCAGGTAAAAACTTTCTGTTTTCCATTTGTGTTGGCCCAGCTGATATGCAATTTGGTTATAACGAGGTTTCGGGACAGATTCCGTATGCATGCTTATAACGAAGACGCCACGTTGTTTAACACGCTTATTGATAGTTACGGGTGTTTGGGAAGCTAGTTCTTTGTGCCTCGTATACCAGTATACGTAGCCAGTATACGTAGCCTCGTTGCCAGTATACGTAGCTGTATGGTAGGAAATTGAGTAGGGAGTGTTGGTGCTTCAGTGATGTTGTTGCTAAATCACGATTGTTATCTTCCATTAAGGTTTGGTGCTTCGCCATTTCACTCGTGATGAGGTCCGTAACGAAATGTCAGTCCAAACTAGGAGATTAGTTTCGTCGACCGAACCCCTAATAGTTTAGCTGCCTTTTAACTCTTAACTCATTTTACACCGTTTGTGAAGCTGTTGTTCATGAAAATAAATGCCTCCGCCCTGTTTGCCGGGGATTAATCTTTACCTTATTTGGTTGTGCGAATTCTCTAGTAGTACCTAGTAGTAAAGGTTGGTAGTTGCTCTGCGTTACGATTCGGTACCCGGGCCATTCCTTCTCCCCCCCCCCTCCCCCCCCGTAGACAATTTCCCAACAGCCGTAACTTCCGCTTCCCAGCCCTTGATATTAACCCCCCCCCACGAATCTCGCTTGACAAAGTCCTCACTGCAGCGAATCTAAAACAAAATTAATATCTCCGTTCGTATTTAATACTTTTCGACCAAACTTGGCCAGATAGTAGATAAATGGGCAGTGGCAAAAATAAGATGCCACAAAAAAAAACTACAAAAGAAGTGATATCTAAAACAAAACCCACAAGGGTGAAAGAACCCGCCAAGTTTCAGCCAATCAAAGTAGTGATATCAGAGCCAAAAAGCTGCCACCAAGTTACTACATTAGTTGCCTAGCTAATCCCACCGACTATTACCTCACACGTTAAATCAAAAACTTGACCATTGCTTCCGATAGTAGCAATGGTCAGGTTTTTTATTTAACCTTTGATCTAATACTCCGTGGGATTAGCTTGGCAACTAATGTAGTAACTTGGTGGCAGCCTTTTTGACTCTGATATCACTACTTTGATTGGCTGAAACTTGGCGGGTTCTTTCACCCTTGTCGGTTTTGTTTTAGATGTTATTTTACGGAAATGGTGACTATTCTTGAAGTCTTCGGACGATTTACTGCTACCTCAAAGGATCGTTTACCACATTTTTAATGAGAATAGAAAACGCCACAGTGCATATACAGTACAATACACACGTACCTTGGGTTCTTCTTCTGTTTAAAATTCATGAAATTAAACCTCCGGAGGCTTCTTGACAAAGAGGTACGTAGCATGAAGCCATTGTTTTTAAACTTTAATAATTTGGTGTCAATACAGTGTTTTAAGTTTTAAATTCACGTATCGCTCGTCACGAATACCTTTCACAGTTCAATCCGCATGCTAGAGCAGTTTTTTGGGAGTGTACGCTGCGCGACTGGTGGCAGAATCTAACTGAACGACGCGTCGAATTTCTAACGTTAAGCCTTTACATTCAGGTAGCTTGGGGAGAGTGTATTGTTAATTTAGAGGATCTGGCCATCTGGCCATCCGGTGGTGTTTCTCGGTAAACCAAATAAATTTGCTTTCAGAGGTTCCAGATAGTTGGAGTCACAAGAGACCAATAACAACAATCTAAGAAGCGGCCCTTAGTAGGGTAGTAATGCGATATTTGGTTACACATATATACCCCCACTTCCGGTCACGTGATAAAAGTGGGGTTAATGATGCACTTCCGATCATCTGTTGAAAAGTGGAGTGTCACTTCCATTTTTCGTCAACCTGGAGGATGGTGGAAAAGTGCTTTTTATTATCTGTTTTCCAGCTTTAGTTGCAAGGGTCGGGTGAATTCTTCCCTTCGACCTTCCCCAAGCAAAGTACGAGTCCAGGGTTCGGTGAGCTCATCACTTTGTCTTTACTGCTGGTGTTTCAAGATACATGCGATCTCGGCCATTTTGACTGCTGCTCTGCCCTCGAGTTACTGACTTGTGTCGCCAGGTGGCGCGCGAGCACGAAAGCGTTGGGAAAGGCCAGCTGGGTGGGAAATGGCGAGCTGGGGGCAGCTTGCCATTCTCACACGCTCCCCTCTCTCCACAAAAGTTGCGCTTGTCGCCTCAAGGTACGACTTAGTTTTTGATGGCAAAGGTGCACACTGAAGGTACGGCTTAGTTCACATACGCACAAAGAAGTGGGGTGCGCCCTTAAGGTGCGGCTTAGTCCTTCTTGTTGAGAAATACAAGTTTCCTCACTGATCTCATAGTTCACAATAGGCTATAATTACATCTAAGTCAAGATATGTAGCCTACAAGTTTTTTCAGTTTATTTGAAATATTAATTATTTAATGAATAATTATTTATGAATATAGGTTTTCAGGTATGTTTTTGACTTTTATGATGCCACCGTAACATTTCTGTTAACATGATATTTTGTTTCATTTTTTTGGATTTGGTTTGACCTTGTATGTAAATAATATGCAAATTACTGGGAGTCTGAGGTCAGCCATGTTGGTTTTGTGTGATGAAACTTGCTCTCTCCATGTGGGAGAGAATAAACTTTCACAAGTTCTGTTTTAAACCTGCCAGTCTTTTATTTATGGAACTACAAGTTGTTAGTTGTTTTCTACACCTACCTGATCCAAAAGAAGTGCAGTTTTAACAGGTTATGGGCCCAGAGTAGGCTTGGACTTGTGTATGTATACCTCTGATGGTGTTAGGCCTAATTTTGGTGACAGTGTGTGTGAGACATTTTTGAGTTGCTGTTGCTCTATTGTAACACAGTGGTGTTTTTGTTTACTGGTTGTCAAGATACAACATGGCCTTTACGAACTCAGTTAGTGAATTTTTAAACTGTGTTTACAAACTATGCGGTAGGCCTACTGCACACTGGTGACAAACTTTACAAATGCAAACTAAGTGGTACCTGCACACTGGTGAAACACCATACAACTGAACTACATAATGCAGTACACCAAGTGATATGGTAGTGTGATGATCAGTGACTTATCATATTCATTCGATTTGTTTAATGAAAGAGGTGGAACACTGGGTGTACTTTGTGGATTAGGTATAGGGACTGATATTATGTGGTCACCAATAGGCTCTGGGACAAACGTCTTAAGGTTCCCACCTTTGACTACTTCAAATTATGGCACATGGAAACTTAATATGGCCATGTTACTTCGTGAGCGTACACTGTATGGTTTTGTCGTGCCTTCAACAAACGAAGAATATGAAGCCAGGCCATCTTCTGCAAATGAGGCGGAAAACCCCAGGATCAAGGCAAAATACTTTGCTGGGCGAGCCCAGGCTCTATCAACAATATTTTTGGGAATCAGCGAAGGCGTGAAACCCATACTCTACACATGCCAGACCCCTGATGAAGCTTGGCTGAAATTAGCGGACGTCTTTACACCCAAGACGATGGCTCGTATTGGATATCTTTACCGTACATTTGTAGGAATGAAAATGTTGGAGTCTGAAACTATGGCTCAATGGACCGCTCGTGTTCGAAATGCTGGTACAGAATTAGCTGATGCAGGCAAAGTGGTTCCGGACGATGAACATGGATTTCTTTTATTAAACGGCCTTCCGAAATCATGGGATTCCGCAGTGGCAAATATCTACAACCTTCCCAAAGCAGAATTCACGCCAGATAAGGTTGAAGCCTTGTTATTCAATGAATTTGATAGACAGCATCCAACTGGAGAGGCAGCAGTCGAAGGTGCAACAGGTGGAGCGTTTAATGTTTGTGATGTAACAATTTCAGGTGAACAACTTCAGCAACATGATCAACGAGGCAGAGGACGAAGTCGCAGACGTGCCCGTGGTAGGGGACGTGGACGTAGAAGAGGACCGAGCACGACTCCACAACATAATCAACAAAAACACACAATGCAAACTATCTGTTATAATTGCCAAGGAATGGGACATTTTTCACGGGAGTGTCCTAGCCCAAAGAAAGACGGAAAACAAATTGGGCCAAAGAAAGGTCTGAGAAAGGGACCGGATGCTGCGTTTCTGTGTGAAGCACATTCGATTGAGTCTAAACGTCTGAATTGGGTTCTTGATACTGCGGCCACCAGCCATTTTTGCGTAAATCGAGAAGTTTTTCACAAATATAAACAATGTGAAATTCCTCCTGCTGAGGGTCCGGGAGGCCCCTCGCGCGTAGTTGGTATCGGAGAGGTCTGGTTACGGGTAAATAATACTGGAGAGATTATCGCACTTATGAATGTTCTTCATGCCCCTGATATGCCAAGGAATCTGATATCTAGATTTTGCTCATATGAAGCAGGATATCAAATGCATACTTATGAAGCTGGCATTAAAATACATCGGAGTGATGGCCAACCATTGGTAGCAGCATTGGCTAAGGGTCGTTTCTTTTACTTTGATGCTAAATCATGTGTGAATCAAGATCCAAGGCTAATACCACCCTCTGCTGATGCAGTTGAAGACCAGACACCACTTACAACTGTATCGACAAAAGGAGCAGCTCCAATATGTGAAGTACTGAATAGCTGTAACGCATCGTCGCCATCTATCACGAAGAAGCCTTTTAAACAGGTACATGGGATTGTACCATCACAGACTCGTATGGATGATTCTGATGTCATAACACCTACTAAAACCCAACTGTGGCACGAGAGATTTGGACACTTAGCAATTCCACGACTTCGTAAGGCAGTGAAGAAGAATGAATTTGGAGGTCAGGTGCAGTTATCATCGGACACTCCTATATGTGATTCCTGCAAACTCGGCAAATCTACAAGAACTAGGCATACATCATCTGTGGGTCGTAGTGCAAGAAACCCACTTGATCTCGTACATAGTGATGTATGGGGACCAGCTCCTGTAAAGAGTCCAGGTGGAGGACGTTATTATATATCATTTACTGATGACTTCTCAAGGTGCAGTAGTGTGTTTATAATGAAAACAAAGAGTGAAGCATTGGATAAATTCGAAGAATATCGGGCCCGTGCAGAACGAGAAACTGGTAGACGTCTAAAAAGTCTGCGCACCGATAATGGTATGGAATTTTGTTCCGAGATGTTTCAACAACGTTTACGTGTTCTTGGAATCAAAGCTGAATGCACAAATATCTATAGTCCTGAGATGAATGGTGTAGCAGAACGGTTGAATCGGACCGTTTTAGACATGGCCCGGTCCTTTTTGATTAATTCAGGCTTATCTGCAGAATGGTGGGCTGAGATGATTGTCGCCGCTTGTCATGTTAAAAATCGTATCCCTCATTCGAAGCTCAATGACAAGATACCTGAAGCACTATGGTCTGAACGTACACCATCGGTGAAACATCTCCGCCAAATAGGTAGTTTGTGTTTTGTTCATATTGACAAACCCCATAGAACCAAATTCCAACCACGTGCTCGCCTCGGTGTTCTTGTGGATTATGCTGTATAGACAAAGGGCTACAGGATATGGTTCCCGGATGACAGAAAGTTAGTGCTTGAAACAAATAATGTTTCCTTCGATGAGAAACGTCTTGGTGTACAACGGTTGCGAAACGCGCAACAATCTGAATGGGTAGATTTTGGTATTGAAAATGAAGAAAGCTTTACCTTACCTGCTCAAACCCCATTGAAGAATCGTCCAACTGCAGTGGCAGTACATGCCCAAAGGAATGCACCTGGATGGAAGAGAGAAGTAGTCCCTAGAAAAACAAAAGGAACTCATGAATGTGACATCTATTACAGATACATGGATGGTAAGCGAGCAAGATCCATGAACGATGTCAAGAAGCAATGTGAAGATCGTAATCTTGTATTTGACCCGGATAATTTTGACTTTAACCGAAAGAACCAAACAGCTGAAGCTGAAGATCTTCCAGTGGAGACTGTGAATAATGCCGATGACGAGAGTAATAATGAAGACAATACAGGGAGCTCGGAGTCTTTGTTCGTGGACACTAGTGAGTGGACTCCCGAAGTGCATTGTGTTGAAGTTGAAGCCCCAAGGACTTACCATGAAGCAATGACTAGCCCAATGAAAAAGAGATGGAAAGAGGCTATGAACGATGAGATTAGTACACTTCAGAATCGTCAAGTATATGATGAAGTTCCAAAGCCAGGAGATGCAAAAGTTGTGGGTTCCTGCTGGGTTTACACTTTGAAAAGGAACTCCGAAGGGAAGACGGTGCGCCATAGGGCGCGTCTTGTAGCACAGGGATGTTCTCAACGTGAAGGTTTGGACTATGCAGAAACTTTTTCACCTGTAATCGCCTTCACCTTGATTCGGTTTTTCTTTGTCCTCCTCGTTGTATGTTTTGACTGGGTGTATACTCGCCTGGATGTTAAATGCGCCTATCTTTATGGTAGTTTGAAATAAGAGATTTTTCTTCATCCCCCACCAGGTTATGACAATAAGCATGACTACGTATGGCGTTTAAAGAAAGCCCTTTATGGATTACGGCAATCCGGCCGGTGTTGGTTCACCGAACTAGACACAACATTCACCCAACTAGGTTTTCGTAAACTGTTTGCAACAAACTGTGTATATATGTTATCTAGGTCGGTGGTTGTACTTGTGTATGTGGATGACCTGGCGATTTTTGCACGAGATCAAACTGCACTTGATGATGCAATAAGGCGTATTGCAACGAAATTTGATGTAACAAATCTTGGTCCTTTAAAGAAATTCCTTGGAGTAGAGTTTGGTGTAAGTAATGGAATTCCTATTACGCATCAACGTACATATATAGACACTATTCTAAAACACCACAAAACTGCGTGGACATCAAAAATTTTGCGATCCAGTACAGTGCCACTGGATGCCGGTGCAACCTTGGAAGCGGGTAACGACGCCAATACCCTCTCGTCGCAGGAAAGCACAAAATATCGTAGTTTGATTGGAGCATTGATGGTTTTATCGTCTCGCACAAGACCAGACATCAGCTTCGCAGTCACAGCATTGGCGCAGTATTGCAGTAAGCCAACGATCCGCCACGTGGTTCTAGCACAGAAAGTACTAGCCTATGTCCAACAAACAAAGGAGTTGAGTATTACATGTGATGGTGCAGTGAAAGGACAAACCCCAGTTCACCTTCTATGTTGACAGTTCTTGGGCCTCGTGCATAGAAGATAGACGATCGTGGATTGGATATGTAGGATTTTTAGCCCATGTACCAATTATATGGCGAGTTCAGAAACAAAAATGTCTCGCTCTATCAACCATGGAGGCAGAATTCGTTGCACTTTCCGAAGCGGCCAAAGAATTTATTTGGCTATCAGCAATATGCAACGAAATTCAGTGGCTTCCCGTAGTTTTGCCTCCAGTCGTATTTTGCGATAACGATTCTGCTATTGCATTCGCAAGAGACAATAAAGAACACATGAAATCAAAACACATTGATCTGCGATACAAATTCATGAGACAAGCTCTTCACCAGGGTGATTTTGTGCTACAACGTGTATCAAGTGCTGATAATATCGCAGATGTGTTCACTAAACCCCTCCCTCAGAAGCCTTATGAACAGTTTCGAGAATCTCTATTGCAGTCATGCATTTATGACATTCAGTGAGAAAGGGGTGGAATGTTGAGAAATACAAGTTGACTCACGATCTCATAATTCACAATAGGCTATAATTATATCTAAGTCAAGATATGTAGCCTACAAGTTTTTTCAGTTTATTTGAAATATTAATTATTTAATGAATAATTATTTATGAATATAGGTTTTCAGTTATGTTTTTGACTTTTATGATGCCACCGTAACATTTCTGTTAACATGATATTTTGTTTCATTTTTTTGGATTTGGTTTGACCTTGTATGTAAATAATATGCAAATTACTGGGAGTCTGAGGTCAGCCATGTTGGTTTTGTGTGATGCAACTTGCTCTCTCCATGTGGGAGAGAATAAACTTCCACTAGTTCTGTTTTAAACCTGCCAGTCTTTTATTTATGGAACTACAAGTTGTTAGTTGTCTTCTATACCTACCTGATCCAAAAGAAGTGCAGTTTTAACACTTTTCAGGCGCTGTGGGTGCGCCCCGAAGGTGCGGCTTAGTCCTTCTACGTCAATCACACTTCACAATCATGCTTCCGCGGTGGTCTGCGAGGATGCTGGTGCTTGGATCAGGAATCCGGGTTGACGAGTCTGCCGTTGAAATGCTTCGAGAACTTGCGTTGTGGTCAAGCCGCCATGTCCGCCGGTGGTGAGATGTCGCCGCATTCGGAGTCGTGACTTTCGGAAAGGGTGGGCTGCTCGTTACGACATGTCGTGAAATTTTAATACCTTTGCCTCCCATGTCGTGGTCGTCTTGAAAATTGCCCAAGCATTTCTCCTCCTGCGTTAAGTTGTGCCCGGTCCACCTGCGTTCAAACCGTGGTCATAACTTTCACTCCCCTCTCTCCACAAATGTTGACGTCCTCATCAGCCTTTCTCCCTTCCTCCAGCCGCAATCCTGGCGAAGCAGATGTTCTCCTTTACTGGCTCTTCACGCTGCCCTTCCAGTCCTCCTCCTCGAGTCCTGAGAATTGCAGTTCGTTAAACAGGAGTACGTAGTCCTGGAGATGAGCCAGAGGTCTCGTCCGTCGTCCGCCTCTGGTACAAGTTGTGGGGTCGTCTTCTCCGTCAGCTGAGTCCGAGCCCGCCGAGTCATCGTCTTGCCTCCAAGTTAGATCATTTTCGTCCTCAGAACTGGAGGAGCTGGATTCATCTCTCTCGTCGTCGGACAGTTCAAGATCCGACTGGTATTCCGGAAGAGCGGTGGGTTCGTCGTCTCCTCCTTCATCGTTCTCCTGACCGCCCCCTTCGGTGTCGGTTGGTGGTGGTGGTTCTCTGTGCTTCATCGAGGCCGGGTTCCAGTATGGTTCCATCTCACGTGCCTTGATGGTCTTCTCGTCCGTTGCGTCAGTGATCGAGACGATTCTGTAGGTTACTGGGCCGCGCTTGGCGATGACTCGATACGGACCTTTGAAAACAGGTTCAAGCTATCTGGCAATTTCCTTGTCTGCGCTCGACAGAACATGATTTCTTGTCTTGACGAGATCTCCTGGCTTGAAGTCTTGCTGGCGATGACGCTGATCGTACGAAGTCTTGGTCGAACGTGCTGCCTCGGTGAGGTGAGCAGTGACGAGGTCGTATGCCTTCTCAAATTCCATTCTCATTGCGTCCGAGTGCTCTTGAAGAGTTCTCGGGGGTGTCGTGTCTGGCAAGCAGATTATCTTTAATGGTGTCAGCGGATCTCTCAGATGCATTAGATAGTAGGGAGTTTCGCCGGTGGTGACGTGAGTAAATGTGTTAATCGCATAGTGCAACGTTGGTAGCAGGGGACCCCACATGGTGTCGTGCTCCTGGAGGAAAGCTCTGATGCATCCTTTCATGGTGCGGTGCGCACGCTCTGTAGCGTTTGACTGCGGGTGATAAGCCATCGTGCGGTGGTGCTTTACCCCCGTTGACTCCAAGAGGTTCGTGAAGACTTTCGAAATGAAGGCCGCTCCGTTGTCGGATACTAGGATCCTCGGTGATCCATGGACGTCCAAGATGACTTCTTTGAACTTCCTCGCAGTTGTCTTTGCTGTGGCGGTCTTGGTTGGAATCAGTCAAACATGTTTCGTGAAGTAGTCCATAATGGTCATTATTTGCCTGTGATGGTGGGTTGATTCTGGCAGAGGACCGACGAAATCAATGCCCAGCATGTGAAACGGAAAGCCTGGAATCACTGGTTGCATGCTTCCAATGCGTTGCTGCTGAGAAGTCTTGGCGAGTTGGCAGACATGACAGGAACGAACGTAGGCTTTGCAGTCGCTGAACATGTGCTGCCAATGTGCCACTGATCTTAACCTCTGCATGGTTTTCGAGACACCAAGATGACCGGCTTGACGATGGTCATGGCAGTCTTTCAGGAAGGTGTGCCGTAGACTCTTTGGTACATCTATTCTCCACGCCTTGTCTGGATGTCCTCTGTCTGGTGCTAAAGGGTCAATGTAGTACAGGACTCCGTCTGTGTCGAATGTGTACGAGCGTCGCCGAATCTTGGTGATGTAATTGAAGGTTTCTTCCTTGCCAGCGATTTCGGGTCTTGTTAGGGCTCTTGAGATCCTTCGTTCCATGGGATCCGTCTCCTGGATGGCCTTGACTTGTAGCTTGTCACGAATGTCAACTTCCGGTAGTTCTCGAATGTACAAGAGAGTGCATCCGGCATGGGCTTGCTGTTCTACGGCTTTGACGATTTTCATTGAAAGTTCCTCCTGAGGCTTGACTTTTGCATCCGTTGGCTTTTCTTCGTCGTCTGAGTCGTTGGGTGCAGGGTTGCGAGAGAGCGCATCCGCGACTACGTTTTGTTTTCCAGGATCTCTCAGCAAAGTCAAATGTCTGCAGGCGGATGGCCCATCTCGCTGTTCTTGCGGATGAGGTCTTCTTCGAGAGGATCCACTTTAAAGCAGAGTTATCAGTTACTAGTAGGAACTTTTCTCTTGCAAGATACGTTTCCCAATGCTCAATTGCCTCGATTGCAGCCAAAGCCGCTAGTTCAAACACGGGGTACTTCTTTTCTCTTTCCTTCAACATGCGACTGAAAAACTCCACGACTCGCACTTCTCCACCAATGTTCTGCGTGAACATGACCCCAAGACCTTCCGTGGATGCATCCGATTATACAACAAAGGGCTTTGTGAAGTCTGGTAATGCCAGGATGCCTGCTGTGAGGAGTCTGTTCTTCAGTCCGTCGAACGCTGCCTGATGAGCATCTTGCCACTGGAAGACTTGGTCCTTTCTTGTCAGCTGGTGTAGCGGCGCTGCAATTGACGAGTAGTGGGGTATGAACTTCCTAAAGTATCCGCAGAGACCCAAAAAGGCTTCCAGCTTCTTCTTCGTTGTCGGTCTGGGACAGTTTCTAATGGCAGACATGTGCTCCGATGTCAATTCTATTCCGTCGGCTGTCACGCGAATACCGAGAATCTTCAGCTCTGGAACGCTGAAAAAGCATTTCTTTCTTTTCAACGTGAAGCCAGCTGCCCGTAGTCGCTTGAATATTTTCTTTAGGGCCCAACAGTGCTCCTTCCATGTTCTGGTTGCGACAATGACATCATCAATATACAGTATGCAGACCTTGCCGATGAGGTCCCCTAGGATCACTGTCATGGTTTTCTGAAAGGCCTGGCTCGCTGTCTTGAGCCCGAAAGGTAAGACATTAAAACGGAACGCCCCTCTATGGCAAACGAAGGTGGTGCAGTCCTTGCTGGCTGGATCCAACGGGATTTGGGGGAATCCGTGCTCGCCGTTCAAGAGCGAAATGTACTTGGCCCCGGCGAGAAAGTGAAATACTTCATCGGTTCTTGGCGTGGGTTAGTTGTCTGTCTTGACTCACGAGTTCAAATCCAAAATTGGTAATCCAAAATTGGACGGAAGCCTCCTCCATTCTTCTTCCTTTTGAGAAAGAAGGGCGAGCCCCACTCACTGTCTGATGGCTCGATGCGATCCGATGCAAGTAATTCGTCCACCATTTTGTCTATCTCCTTTTTTAGTGCAGGCGACATCGAGTACACTCGCTGTGAAAGTGGCTTGGAATTGTTTTGAAGCTTGATCGAGTATTCGTGATCTTTCAACCTACCTGGCTTTCCTGGAAAGATATCTTTGTTTTGGTCAAGCAGCCAATCAAGAAACTCAAACTCTCCGTCGGTAAGGTTGTTCAACTTGTGCTGACCATCCTCATTTTGAATGAACGAGGCGGGGCGTGAACCAGTGTGCGGGATTCGCCACGTGAGCCGAGAGTGGAAACGAGTGTCTGACATCTTCGTCGAAATTGCCGATCAGGTTCGCATAGTCGATATATAGCTTTACCTTCCTGGCGTAGTCATTTCCCAAGATGCAGTTTATTGCCAAGTCATCCATCACCGTGAAATCCATGTTGATGTGACGTCCGTACGTGACTATGGGAATCGTGATTATCCCCGAGGGTACACTACCGGACTGGTCGTTGGCGATGCTAGGCGTTGGTCCCTCGTAGGCTCGTATTCTTCTTGCCGCGTCCAACCAATCCGTTCGGATGTGGCTGGCAGATGATCCAGAGTCTAAACCTGCGAAGAAACCATGGCCGAAGGCGGCGACGTGTATTGATGGCATGTTTTCGGGAAGACCCAGGTGAAGGGTTTGCTGTGCCTGTTCTTGACGTGGTTGACGTCTCGGTCTTTTAGGCATAGTGCAGAATCTTGCAATATGTCCAACTTCGTCACAATTGTAGCAGGTGGCTCGTCTGTGCCAAAGCTTTGGACTGTTTGGTCTACTGTTGGCGTTCGGAACGGTCGACTGAACTTGTGGTGTTTCGTTTTCTGAAGAATGGTCTTGGGCGACTGAAGCTGGCAATGAAGATGCGGCTGAGGCTGGAGAAAAAGCTGGCAAGCTTGGGTTGAGATTAGTTCACTCTGGCGGTGCAGCGACAGGTTGCGGCCGGAGACTACTCGCGTCGAATTGCGGAGGCGGAGGTACTGATGTTACTGCGCGCGGCGGTGTGGCTTGACGACGTTCAATCGTTGCGGCTGCGACAAGTTTCTGCTGCTGTTGGTTGGTTTGTGGCGAGATCAGCTGCGAAGTGTTCGAGGACGGCGTTTGTGGCGTCGTTCCCACTCTTCTGTTGTCTTTGTACTGATCAGAATGCTTGTCAGGAAACCGTACGTAGTTAGGCAGGTCATCCAGCACTTCGAGTAACTCGTCTGGGGACTTTAGTCGTAGGATTGCAAGGTGCAGCCTTAAACTCTCATGCATCTGTCCTATTATCAAGTCAGCTACTTCTTTGGGTTTTAGACTGAATGATAATTTGTTTACCTGGTGCAACATCCTATAGACGAATTGTGCTGGAGCTTCCTGATGCTTCTGTTTCATGCTGTAAATCTTTGCGAATCTCTCTGCATCAGTTGATTTTTTTCTGGAATCTCTTTTGCAGTGCAGTCTTTATGCCTACTCAGTGTTGTGGTTTGACTCTCAGAGACCCCCACCAGTGCCTATATTGTCCCTGCATACAACATGTCCTGGTGCTGTGTAAATCATTTGGTGACAAGGAACTACCAGCTAATTGCATTGTGGTGTCAGCAATCCACTCTGATAAATTCGAACCGTCATTTAGAATCTGTGGCTTAAACGACTTGTGAGCAATAACATTGGCAAGGTTGTATAGCCACTGTGGTGGTTCACTGGTATCAGCAACACTAAATTGTACAGGAGACTGTGCTAAAACATTTTTGCGTTGACTAAAATCTGGGGAGGGAACCTTTAAAATTGCACCCGAGGCTTGACTTGCATGTACTTCCTCCAAATTCGGCAAAAATTCGACACTTGCGTAGCTAGGTGGTGCTAACAAAGTTTGCTGGTTTTGGGGTGCTCTAACAAGTTCGCTCCTGTTAGCTTTACAATCGCCACTACCCTTACTAATTGCTAATTTCATTCGCTCCATTTCTGCTGACAACTGCTCATATTTGTCTTTAAATTCATGCAATTCTAAAAGGCAATCATATTTTTCACGTTTCAACTCTTTGATCTCTTTAGATAATGCATTAAAATCTCTGCTTGCGTTGCGTGCACCCGAAATATCGATCGATTCGTCCGACGCGATCGCTCGACTGGTGCTGCCATCTAGCGGCGGTAAGGGTAACTGTTCTTGATTATGGGAATCGCTGTTCACTAGTGAATCCATGACGTCAACAAAATGCGTTTGCGAACGATTAGCAGGAGTTTCTAAGTGTTCTACCACCTCACCATCAACGGTAACATATTAAGTAATCGAGTTGGGGGTGCTAATAACGTTGACACTAGAATTCATGCCTTGCAGAAACCGATCGCAAATTTTCCAAAACCCAAAATGGCGTCGTTTTTCAATGATTTTGCGTGAACAACGAACTACGGGGTGGACATGCGTTAGTGCACAGAAGCGACGTTATCGAAATTCTTACGCTACATGGATTCAACACCAGATGGCGTTGTTGCTTAGGGCGGGATTTCGTATTGAAAATCAACGTTACGATGCACAAATTTGAGGTTTTCATTAAAATTCTGCATAAAAGTCAATTGTCAAGCATACAGAGGTCGACTTTAGAGTTCATAGATAATGATTCCACATGACTTGACTCATTTTACGTGGGAAATCCCTAATTTCTAACCTTCTGAAAACATCAATCAGCACACAGTTCATCATCGTTCTTACCGCTCCTCTTCCAAAGATCGCCGAGAATTTCAACTCAAATGCAAAAAAGTAATTTCGATAACGAGTTTTCCTAAATGTTCAACGATTTTGACGTTCACTCGTTCTTCTTTCTTCCCTTACCAGCTATGTTGGGACCCACCAAAAACACTACGACCAACCTTCACACAAAGCATTGTCCTCGAGCCGATGGCATGGCTCCCATCGTCTACCGATCGCCGTTTTCAAAGTTCAATTTTTCTCAATCCTCCATCTCCTGTCGGGCGCCAACTTTTTCCAAGGGTCGGGTGACTTCTTCCCTTCGACCTTCCCCAAGCAAAGTACGAGTCCAGGGTTCGGTGCCCTCATCACTTTGTCTTTACTACTGGTGTTTCAAGATACACGCGATCTCGGCCATTTTGACCGCTGCTCTGCCCTCGAGTTACTGACTTGTGCAACCAGGTGATGCGCGAGCGCGAAAGCGTTGGGAAAGGCCAGCTGGGTGGGAAATGGCGAGCTGGGGGCAGCTTGCCATTCTCACATCGTCGATCTGAAGAAGGGTGGGAAAGTACTTTTTGCTTCCTCCTATGATGTCACTTCCGGTCATGTGATCAGAGTGGGGGTAATGATGCACTTCAGAACACATGATGAAAAGTGGGGACGTCACTTCCGGGTTTTTGTCAATCTGGAGGAAGGTGGCTTTTGTTACCTTTTTTTCGTTTTTTTTTTTTTGTTAGTCTGGAGGGATGCCTTTTTCTACCTTTTTTAGGTCACAAACATACATATCCCCAGTCACGAGATCAAAATGGGGGTGTCACTGCCGGTGGATAATGAAAAGTGGGGGTATCATTTCCGGTTTTTCATCGATCTGAAGGATGGTAGGAAAGTGCCATTTGCTACCCTTTTTCCGTTTTCATCGATCTGGAGGATGTGGGAAAGTGCCTCTCGGTAATTTTCTTCATTTTCATCGATCTGGAGGATGGTGGGAAAGTGTCTTTCAGTACCTTTTTTCATTATTAAAAATAAATAACAAAAAAAGAAAAGGCATACATTCCAGTTCAAAAATTTTAACGGGAATAGGTGGTAAACCTAGCTGCAATTTAAAAACGCCCATATACCTAGACCATAAAAAAGAGAACGAAATGGGGCTCGTCTCCTTTGATACGTACTAAAGTATTTTCAACGTGCACATGACAATAACGAATTTTTGTACACCATCGATGGTGGAGCGAGTTGGATCGAGGTGCGAGTCGTTCCCGGCGCTTACGAAATTTCGGACTTGAATAATTTTATAAAGTCTACTTTGGAAGGAAGTGGTCACGAAAAAAATGTTTTTAAAAAAAATCATTTTAGAACCGAATCACAATACTTTAAAAACGAATTTGGTTATACATAATCCGCTCTACGGCGTTTCATTTCTGGGAGATAATAATTTAGGAACTGTTCTAGGGATCCTTTTGGGGAACTTATACTAAAACTAAGCAAGGTCAAAAATCCGTGGATATAATGGGGCTCAGTACAATTTTCGTTCATACCAACATAATCGGGTCTTCCTACGTGAATAACGACACTCAACCTTGCATATACGTTTTTTATCCGGGAGTGCCACCGGCTTATATGATGATAATTTCCCCTCAAAATTTAATTTATCTTCCCGTAACTACCTACAAGATTCGTAATATTCGTATTTGGTTAACTTCTCAAGATAACGAAATGATAAATTTAAACGGGGAAACCCTTACCGTCAGACTTCATCTGAGGTCTAAAAAAATAATTTTGTACATATTAAACAAAGAATGTTAGTATTTGAAAGAAAGAAAAAATAATTGGAAAAGGATTTGTCGTAGATAATAATCAATTAAGGGCAAAAAACGCAGCATTCATCAAGTTTATAATGAGAGCGAGAAGATGAGTTTAACGGAACATTACCTCGATATAAACGAATCTTTGCAACAAGATTCTTCCGTGGAGAGCTACGTATTTCACGAATATAATCCGATAGTAGGAACCAATCTAAACAACGTCAATTCGGAAATTAGAATAGTAATTGAAAACCAGGATTTGTTCTTACATGTCGCGAATAGTTATTTTCTTATTAAGGCAGGTTACTGAACGCCGACGGTTCTAGTCTTGCCGATACGGACGTAGTGTCTCTCGTCAATAATGGTTCCATGTACCTGTTTTCCAGCATTAAATATCACTTGGGGGATAAGCTAGTGGACGAGTTAAATGGGACTCTCATGAAAGGTCTCGTTACGTATGGCTCGACCGATCAAGTGTCGTTGCTGGGGAACTGCTGGGCATTAGATGCGGCAGAATCTTCCGTGGCCAGTTTGATCGATAACATCGGATTCAAATTATGGCATTCCACCATCGTAAAGGAGACGACTCCTAAAGGAAGCTTCTCGTTCGCCATTCCTTTAAAACACTGTAAGGGATTTTTCGAAAATTATGACAAGGTGCTGTACGGTGCTGAGCATGTCCTAACGTTGTCTAGGGCGAGCAAAGACGACACTGTATTCAGGGCAGCTGCAACAGCCGTTGGGAAAGTCGAATTGAGTAGCGTTTCGTGGCACGTACCGCATGTAACCACATCTGATGAGCAAAAACTCAGGCTTTTTAGCTACATAGAAGGTGGGATGAACGTGGACTTGGGTTTTAGGCACTGGCATTACGATAGTTGCAAACCTCCTCAGAGCACTACTTTCACATGGCTTTTGCTTTCTACTTTGGCCGTCGAAAAACCGAGGTGGGTCATTCTAGCTCTGCAGACTGATAGAAAAGATGCGCAAACAAAAAATCCAGCCGTATTCGATCACTGCAGTCTTCAAGATGCTCACATAACTTTAAATTCCGAACGTTACCCATTCTTGGACTTGAACGTAAATTATGCTACTGGAGAATACTCGATCGTGTATAGAATGGCTCAAGAGTTTAGACACGCTTTGTACGATGTTGGGGACTTGTGTATCGATTCGGTGCAGTTCAAAAAGACGTATCCTCTAGTACTTTGTACGATGTTGGGGACTTGTGTATCGATTCGGTGCAGTTCAAAAAGAATTATCCTCTAGTAGTTTTGGACTGTTCCAAGGAGTCGGAGAGGCTTCAGCCCGGCATAGTCGACGTACAAGTAAATTTGAAATTTAACGATGCGGTTCCAGCTAACACGATGTGCCACGCGCTGTTGATCGGAGATAGAAAATTGAGTGAAATTGAGTGATATGGTGAAACAAAAAACAAAAACAAGTAAAATCGGAAAAAATGGAGCGGGGTTAAAAGGAAAAAGATCGCGAAACGAGGTGGGTTTTAACCATTGTTGGCATTACAGGGACCCATCTTAGCCAGTGTAGGTGGTCTAGCTGGAGGTGCCGCCGGTATCGCTGCTGCAGTTAAAAAGAGCCAGAACGATGCTAAGGAAATGGAAGAAATGGTGAGACATAACAAGAAGATGGAGGGTTCGGGGTTGAAACGTAAAAAGGAAAAAAAAAGCGAATTGCGGCAGAGGGTTCTTTCTAAGACCAGTAAAGGTCTGATGGATTTTACTAAACTGTTAACGAATCTCGATTTAAATAGATTGGTCAAAGTTTTGAAAATTCGTAAATACAGCGGTACTTTTAGCAAGGATCGTCTGCCACTTAAACCTAACCCTCGTGGCGAATGCAGCATCGTTAATCTCGAAAATTTTCACGATGGAAACGGAAGTCATTGGGTGGCTTACTCGACAGGTACTGACCTACCCTGTTATTTCGACAGTTTTGGGACCTCGAGCCACCGACATCCATTTCGGAGTATTTTGGTCCCGTCAAATACAATTATGACAGAGATCAAAATTTTAATCAAACAATGTGCGGTCATTTCTGTTTATTTTTTCTAAGTTTCTCGTGCAAGGGATATTACTACGAAGATATTTTAAGACGGTTAGCTCTTTAACTCGGTTATCCCCATTGTTCTTCATATGGATTGGTATATAGTTTCTGCTTTGACCATGTTATACAGCGAGTCTTGGTTAGGTATATATCTAGCTGGTAATCTTTATCCTGCGTGCTTGCCGTATCAGCCATTATATAAATCACGCGACCTTCGTTCACGATGATCGGTATTTCCGTTATACTTAGAGTTGATGGTTGGAGAAGTCTCTCAAGATCAAGATAAACTTGAAATCCTTTGTCTTTGGGTACACTTTCCGATAATTCCAAAAACCAAGTTATTAAACACCGAATCTTTATATCTGGAGGGTTTAAACTAGGTATTTGGCCTCTGCTACTTGTTATACTCATTCCCAGGATATACCAACCAGATGTTGATAAGTAATATTGGTGAGGATAGTTATTGATACACGGGAAAAAGTGACCTTTAGGGTAAGGACTAGTTCCGCGAAAAGTAACTATACAGTCGTGGATGTATATACCTTTCCATCACAAAACCGACGTTTTCAAAATGATTCTTGGCTTCTTCCGCGTCTGGTGGGAGTTTTTTTTCTACGTTTAAATTAACCATTCGACTGTCGTAGCCACGTCATTAGTAGCCACATCATTAGTAGCCACGTCATTTTCCGTGGTTGGAGGGAGCGTAGATTTGATTCGTCTATTTTTTTGCATTGAGTACCCCAAACTCATCCTTGTTCAACGCCGTTTGAAGTTTGTCTATTTCGTAGGCTTCTCTAATAACCTCGAAGAAAAATTCTTTATTAACAGCTTCCGAAGGGCTTTGGGAGTTCGCCAGGTTAGTGATTCGTTTATTTTTTGCGTTGAATACTTCGCGAGAGTCCATGCATGTTCAAGGCATTGTCAAGTTTGGTTTCTAATTCGTTTATACCGAGAAGCTTCGTGTCAACGTATTCTTTATTCGCGGCATCCTTAGATTGTGTGGGTAATGCAAGGTCCTTGATTCGCTTATTTTTTGCATCGAGCAGTCCATCGGAACCTTCCTTCGAAGCGTAACCGAGTTTGGTTTCCACTTCGTTTATGACGAGAAGCTTCGCGTCGACATATTCTTTATTCGCCGCATCTTCAGATTGTGCGGGAGATGCCAGATCCTTGATTCGTCTATCTTTCACGTCGAGTTGACCATCGGCAATTTCCTCCAACGTAGATTTTAAATTTTTTACATCCATCAACTGAGAATAAGTCACCGCATCTTCAGGATCTATACCAGCAGCAAGATTAGTTAAGAGATTCATTCGCATGTCCGATACAGTTTTTGAATCAACGTAATTCGTAGTCGCCGCATCCTTAGATTGTGAGGGAGTTTCGAGATCTTTAATACGTTTCTTTTCAGCGTTAAAATGTCCATCCGCAACCTTCTTCAATCCTACGTCGGCTTTAAATTTTTTTTACGTCGTTTTCTAATTCGGTAAATTGGGAATAAATTACGACATCTTCGGGTTCTGTAGCAGCTCCGACTTTAGTAAGTCGCTTAATCTGCATGTCGTAATCATGGTTCAGGTCTAATATAAATCCTACACCCGGAACTCCTTTCACATCTCTTTGCGTTCATTTCAAATATTGTCCAAAGTTATTAACCGGCATTTTGACGATTTTTTTTTATGTATAAACAAAAGGAATAAGAAATTTCAAAATGTCTCATTCAACCTGGTACGGAAATCTTTTGAGTTTGTTGCAATCAAATTTTCTAGAAGTTAAGACGGAAAATGCGACGAATTAAAAAAATGGAGTAAAGTATGTCTTATCTCCTTCCGTAGAATTCGAGGATTTAAAAGGAATAGGTTCTCCTATTTTGAACAAAGATTCCAGGTGTAAGGGATGGATTTCTCCGTCGACCCCCGAATCTCAACCCGCAATGAAAAATCTTAAACGATACATATGCGAAAAATTAGAAATTGAAACTGACGAGCAGAAACCCGTTTCTTTGACGATGTTCATCTACCCAAATTACTCGCACCCAGCTTCCACCTGCTACCAATTTTGTCAAAAGGCAGACGGTGAGTCGGATAAGCCGCTATGTCTCAGAATGTTGGTGTACAACAACATCCACAAAACTAAAGGAAAACTTTAAAAAAATGTTATAGAAAAACCTTGGTTTAACTTGGCTCCGTGCAGAAGTATATCCTTGTCGGAAGTTAGTGGTAAAATTAACTCCGTGTACATCAGCAACGAGGCTCCCAGAACCGTAAAACTTTGGTGCAACGTAGATTACGTAGTCGTCGAATCTAATACATACAAGGAAAAGTTTTCGGATAAAGACTTTATGAGTTTGATTTCTGAATAAGAAGAAACAATGGATATTCAAAATTACGTTTTCTTCGTGTCGATCAAGAAACCCCAAAATCACCCATTTCTACTTTCAAACATCAGATGCCTGATTATAGGACCGGCAAACTGTGGGAAGACGAACTTACTGTTTAATTTTATCTGTAATGAGGGATGGTTGGATTACGACATATTATACGTGTACAGCAAAACTCTATGCTAGGCGAAATGCCGAGCTTTACAGTCTATATTTTCCGAAATTGAGGGAACCGTAGGGTGGGAGATAGCGAGTTCTCATGACTCCCAAAATGTTTTAATTCCTCCCGAGGAGTTGGGCGCCAAGTTTCGTAATCTCGTGGTTTTTGACGATGTTCTTTTAGACAAACAAAAAAATATAGAACGTTACTTCGCTCAAGGCCGTCATTCGAACGCCGACGTTTTTTATTGCAGTCTTACACCAGAATTCCCAAACAAGTGGTTAGAGATAACACCAATTTATAATAATAATATAGGTTTGTTGCAAATGCAACCGGAGCGACAAGGA
>JAHWFP010195557.1:0-10155 GCA_023313725.1 Lithobius niger | reverse complement strand
TGATCGCCTTTCATTACGTCCAAGCAATCCTCAGATTTCCTAACCCTATATTCTCTTATTTTTACGGAATTACGATATGATTGTAACCAGACTGTTTTCCTGCGAAAGACGTCAAAATTTTTATTATTACTATATACGTCGAACTAAAGCGCCAATGTTATGTTGTCAAATTTGCTTTTCAGTGCGTAAACACTGAAAAAAAACAACATCTTTTCGACGTACTTAGGTTTGAAGATTTATTGCAAGGTTTATTGTGTTTTCTTTTGACGTGGTTCTTATATGGGGCTGCTCCACTCAGTGAAGCAAAAAATGGAGCTCACCAAGTCACCATAGGAAAAAAATGGACGTACGACATCCCCAACTGAAATACTGAATCATTATAGCAACACTGGAAAGAAGACATGTCCAACTTTAAACAAGAATCTACGTGTATCCATTTAAGTTAGTTAGAAGGCTGGAAGGAATACATTAAATCGAAATCGCTATGCATTTTGACTGCTGTTATATTACAACTTCTCCTTTAAGTGGGTGTAGGATGGGTCCTTGCCGATGCACTAAATTGCAGGGAGTTTGACTGGGGCGGTTATGTTGATGTGGTGAGCAAACGATGGTGAAAGGTTGAAAGTTATTTAGAGCAGATTCATTGCTTATAGATGTTTTAATGGTCAGTAATTTCGGTGTTGCACTCGCCTGCCACGACACAAATCCCTGCTTTAAACTAATGTGATGTGGGTGAATAGTGGTGAATTGTTTGGGGCATGATGCAACTTAAATGGGGACAATTGGGGGAAATTGGGGAATAATTTCTAGTGAATGATTGAAAATAAACAACTTACGATGGCTGCAGTCAGATTTGGAATGAAGGAGGGGTTGGAATTACATTGTTGCCTAACAGATAATCTATGACAATAGTCGGCTAGGCAGTGCACGAGTTACATTGTTGTTACAACAGAATTGGAATACATATATTGTTACAAGATAATACATTGACAACTGTAGAATGCTTGGAAACGAGGCAGATTGAGAGATAGGTCTCACTTGTAAGGCCAATTGTGGTGCAGTTGTATTAGCAACAGCACGAGAGGGTCCAACATTGACGAATCTAAGGGCGAAAGCTGAGACCAATCTCTACATTACGATAAATAAATATAAGCCTTGGTGGAAAAATGACATTACCACCTTTCAGAGAAACCAATTCGTTTAGTTAACGGGAATGCTTAAAGGAGAACATTTAAGTCGAAAATTACTACGCGTTTTGTCTGCTATACCATTACCACTTCATCTACAGAGGGGCATAGAACGGCCCCTACTACGTGATTAAAGGTAAATCACACCTACAGTGTTAACAGCAAGCAAAGTTTGCTTCACTGCAATGCCGTTCTTGTTTCGTTCGTAGCTCCTGAAATTATGAAGCTATTCAGTTCTGCTTTCTGTTTGAGGTTTATTTTGTTAGCTCGCACAATATTGCAATAATTGACTTTTGTGTCGTAGGGTTCCAAAAATGAAAAATGAATGACCTTGATAGGGGGATTCAAGATCATTTCGGCTGATACATGGGACTCGCCACATGTATACTGGGGCAGTTAATTGGTTAGGTTATGTTAATGATGATTTAACGAGTTTCCGCAATTTGGGATCAATTTGTAGTGCCTTCCGTGAAAATTAAAGGGAGGTTTTTTTTCCTCTATTTTCGAATTTCGGGCTATGTGCGTAAAGGGAACATGGGAAAAAAAACGGGCTCTCGTCCGATTTTTTTTAATGGACTAAGAATTACCTGCTGAGTAATGTTTTCCTCTTCCATTTTTGGGGCAAACGTACAGTTTGGCCGTGGTGAAGGTCCAAAGTTAGCACCGCGCTGCGCCGGAAAGAATAAAACTGGGTGAAAGTCCAGCAAGTGAAACGCCAAACCCCAACCAGTTCATTACCTCAAGTGAACCTAACCTAACCTAACCGACACTAACAACAAGACCACACGAAACTGACAATAACAACCCACCTATTTGAACTGTTTACGGGAAAAAAATATCAGCTGGGACCATGGGAAGAAAACGGTCTCTCGTCCGTCAGTGCAAAGAGTGCGGCTTTCATTCATTTCTGACGGACAAACAAAGCCTTTGCCCCAAAGATTTTATGGGAAAATATTGTTCAGTTGATCATTTTTTGTCATTCTAGCCCAACCAGAGATCAATCGGTGAGGAGCCCTTAGTCTTCCCATAAGCCGCGTAAAGTAAACTTGTTCCCTCTATTGTTTATTTTACTATCGAAAGTGATCGTGGAATGAATTTATAATTCTGCCTTTATTCCGTTAGCTACGCACCTAGTATGCACTATCCCGTTGCATCACACGTTTGTCGAATTGATTTACAACAAACTGTTACACTAAATAATCGATTATACAATAATTACCTGATTAGCAGGAGCCACATAATTACCCGAATTGCCAATAAGCGTAGAATCCTAAGAGAGCCTTTCCGGCGAACCGTAAAGTAACCGCCATTTTTTTCAGTGATTCGCCAATAGCCCAACAACAGATAGAATTCAGTTTTCCGTGCATGTTGTCAAAACCTGAAATAAGCTGGGCCAGTTCTGGTTCAACTTTTTTTTCATACAGAAACATAATTGGCAAAAATGTTTAGTCAAGGACCTACAACCCTTCATATGCAAACGATTTGACCATAAACATTTCAATAACAACGTCTACAATTTGCTGGCACGTCTTCTAATCGAAATCATGAAAAATCGACTAATATTTCAGTCACTTCCGGCCAGACGCTAAAGGTGATAGGCATGACCCGTTCAAATAAACGACTGGAGTGGGACGTGACGTCATTTAACGATAGTTCACGACGCAAGCCCCTTTTTCTCCCCGACTGTGATTCAATAACTGCTTTATGTATTATATGAATAAGCAGTTAAAAATGTATAGTAAAATTTGGCTTGAGTGAGAAGGAAAAAAAAATATGTATGTCGGAGGAAACAATGGTGCACCGATTACTATGACTGCTATCGATGAAATAGGCACATGAAAGAAGTAGGGAGGAGCGATCGGGGGAGGGGGGAATAGATGGAGGGAGAGGTCAACTACAGATTCAAACCTACTACATGGCTTTAAAAGACACAAAAAATGAGCAGTCAGATTCAGTGCCAAAAAAAAGACAAGGCCACAGGACGTGAAAGACGTCGTCTGCTCCCGCATTACGGAAATGAATGAAGGATGGTGAAATGAACCACAGGACACATGGATTGAGTGAACGAAGCCATCTTAGCACAATTACCCATCTTCAAGACCCTGCAATATTTAAATTAAACATTTTCGCTATTATGGGGCAGGTGTCCTCCTAGATTCACCCATCTTCATGACGGGCTTTACAACTAGTCTACTTTATAAATTCGATCGTTTTACGTCGTTTAATGCACTAGATTTACTATAAAAAAAATTGGTTTGCATAGGCTCCTGTTTACCAGTGGCAATATTGTTACATATTTTTAAACGCGCGTAGCCAAAAATTAGTTTTTTAAAAACTAAACAAAACTACAAAACTACTGCACAGAGAATCTTAAATTTTTGCAGGGAGCTTCCTTAGGTAGTTATATACATTACCTAATAAAATTATGGTTTTCCATGAAGCACTTAAGTTTTTATAATTTATAATGTATAATAATAGCGTGATTAATTAAACATATAAATGTTAAAAAAAATATTTTCCTAAACTATTTGCATGACTTAAATAATTCTAGTCGAATCTCTAGACGATGATGTGTTTTACAACCCTAACAAGTTTCAAAGCTATAGGGCAGTAACACGACGTAGTATTATTGTGTTTAACTCTATGGTGGAGCCAGTACCTGGGTTAGCTGCAAGGAGCACTGGAGGGAGAGAGGAAGATCGTCTTATTGAAGCCAATGCTATTAGACTGGATTTCTTAAGCCTATAGCGCGCGATTTTTGTTGCTGGAGAAAACAACGTTCTTATAAGCCTAGAAACCCGCTCTCAAAGCACTGTCTTGACTAAAAGTCCCGTTGTTTTCCGTCATATTTTAATCTAGGGCACCTTGTAGCTATTACCTCCAAATGGTGTCTCGTAGCCAAATTGACATCACATGACAGATATTTTTATAATAGTACCTAAAGGTGTGACATTTCTCCCATGGAAATGCATGGGGCTACCAAGTTACCTTACAACAAGTAAGTGGAATAAGGCAAATAGTCGTGGTTCAGTTCTAGTGATGTTTTATTTATAAATCGGAGCGATAATCAGCTCCAGCTCGCCTGACAAATGGTTGTGACTCCTACCTTCGCTTAGGGCTTTAAAAGGAACGCCACAAATGTAAGGCTTACTTGAGGTTAGTCAGAATCATGATGGATTTCGGGCTATTATTTGGTTTGAATGGCTAATTTAGCAGCTACGGGGTTGCAGTGACACATTGGCAATAGAGTTGGTCCAGATTGAATTTAAGTTGGGGGAATTGGGGCAAAAAAAGGGAAATATTTCTAACAACTAAAGCAGAAATTACCTTTGGATGTGGGTCGATGGGAGGCTCGTGGCGAAATGGCTTCTATTTCAATTCACACCTCATTGTCGGGTGCACCGGGCAGAAGGCCAAGCGAGCTCGAGCCATTAAAATTGATGTCCTACATTAATTACAGGCAATTTGTATGCTTTTATATTGTTACAATAATTGGTCACGTATAGCGTCATCTCAACGAACAGTAAACATTAATTTTGAAGTGACAATGGGTCGTTACAATATGACGTCATGTAGACCTTGGACTTGGTGGAATTCATAAATGACGTCATCAGAGCTACTTCACTGGAGTGGCATAATTTCAACGTTTGAGAACCGGAATTAAACTCGCAACACTCTCTGGAAACAAAAAAGATCACTCATACGTTTACGAAGTACACAAGTTAGTTCCATCACCGTTAATTTCCGTAAAAATGATTACGTTCCGTATAAAATTACTGGAGTCAACCAAATTTTAAAATGTTAAAATGTATAATTATAGTTCAATATTCTGTGTAAGAGGGACGCATATTATTAAACGTGTTGGAATAACATTTGCGTGCGGCGGACAAACAAATGCAATGTTTTGTAAGTCTGAGGTATATTTCTACTGTCTAGATAAATAAAACTGTCGAACAGTGTTTTTCCACAAGAAGTTACGTATTGTGATATCGTAATGGTTCTCTCCGCTCGGTTTCCTCGGAATGGGCGAAAAAAAGCCACTAATTACGTCGGACAGCTGATCAACTGGTTTGTTTTCGAAAAACAAGCTTTGTAACTCAACTGACTGACTCACGTCACGTGTAACCTGTGAAATAAGTACGCCTATTCAGGATCAGTTGAGTAATAGACCAAGGCTCACCAGAATCCATGAATTCGTCTGTACCTTTAAGCAGGTGCCGATTTTGATTTTGCCGAGTCTAACGAAACAGGAAACGCTGAAATTTTAGAAAAATTAGAATAATTGTTTTTTAGCAGGAATTCTTACCTTGTTGTCACGAATGACTACAGTACAAGAATCTGGACACACGCTAGTGTGTCGCGCCAAGTTAGGCAACGAACATCACAACAAACACCACATCAATTCAATTGTCGAGGTTGTAAACCATTGTAGCGCGACGCGATAGCGTCAGTGTCTTATATCCTGAAGCATAGTTGGGCACATTTCAGGTACTTGGAGAAAAATAATAATGCGGTACAAAAGCTTAAAGTGTGTTGAAATCGGAAGCAATGACCCACCTGACAAAAATTAAATCGTGTATGAATACCAGCTAAGCTGCTTTCAATGCAAAATCTGACCCTCAACAATGTTGAAAATGTGTTACTAACTAGCTTGTTAGCTAGCTAGTCCACCCATCCCAGTGTTAAATCCCATAGGGTGAGTATTCATCGCAACCGAGATAACGGGAAGGCTTCCAGCTATGAAATTGGACGAATGGGTGCAGTACAACACGAACTGCATACCTTTTATGGTTTGGAGCCTGGGGGCGTAACGGGGATAACGTGGGAGGGTGCGTAAGTACGAAACTATCGTTATAACCATTGTTAGTATTGTCAGCATCATCTCTCATTAGACGGCCAAAGTTCGGACAATGATGACGTATATACTGACGTGCGTACCAAGACACACACTAGTGTATCACGATACATCTAAACAACGTTGCCAAAGAAATTGTATTCACGTCCACTTCATGAAAAATAAACCAACTGTAAAACACAAAGCAAAATAAACAAAGCCAAAAACTGGTAAAGAGGCCACCAAATTGAGAGTGGTTCGACCCTTCTAAGGAGTGATATCAACACACCAAAACTAACTAAATAAAAGAAATTACAACAAAATTAAAACCATACCAAAAACTTATTAGGAGGTGACTAAGTTGAGAATGGTTCGGCCTATAGGCAAAAGGTAGTAGTGGCACTTTATTTCACATCTCCACAGTAGTGAAGTTGAGTCAATACACCATTTAAAAAAAAAGGAGTGATATCATATCAAAAACCAAAACTGGTAAAAGGAGCCGCCAAGTTTCGAATGGTTCGGCCCTTCAAAGGAGTGATATCAACACACCAAAACATTTGCCAACTTAATCACACCGAAAAATACTTTGGACGTTTAATGAAAACTTGAACATTGCTACCAAAAGAACAATGTTCTAGTTTTCATTTAATCTTCGAACTATTAAGCGGTGCGATTAACTTGGGGAATGTTTTGGTGTGTTGGTATCACTCCTTTGAAGGGCCCAACCATTCGAAACCTAGCGGCCCCTTTTACCAGTTTTGGTTTTTGATATGATTTAACTAAATGATACAGTAATAACTTGGTCAATGAACGTTACCATAGCAACGACGCTGTGAGGGTCACAGCTAAATTCTAGCTAGATACATTTCGTTACATCTGTATCCTTAGGGCACATTTACGTATCATTCTCACAACGCTTTCTCGCTGCTAGAAGCTACAAATAATCCGAAGACAATATATTAAGGGGCTAGCTCAGTATCTGCCAGAGCTGCTTTGGGTACTAAGAGAGCCTGCCCCGCACCATCAACGACAAAGAAAGTGTCGGAGTAACTTCCTGTTCAGCCGTTAAGGTTATCTTGAGTCGGAGAGGGGATAATTTTGCTAGGTAATGTCCTTAACTTTTACATGCCACAGCCAAATTCGGCATAGAAGGAGCTAATTTCCGGGGCACTTCTCTTCCTAATTTTGCAAGAATAGATGCGGGGGGGCGGGATTGAAAACAGGATCGAACAGGGAGCGAACCGGATGTAGATCTGATCAGCAGCTCTGGGACTGCTCACTGTTGTGGATTGTCTTTCTACCCAGCAACGATCGAAGATCTTCTGTTCGATTTTCGGATTTGTACGTTCCTTGTTCTTCACTTAGAAGGTACGATAAGCTTCGAAATTGGGCTATTTCAGCTTCACAAGGTTTAACGTACTTCGCGTATTTAATTTTAGTATTTTATAAAATAATAAATAAAAAGTTATAAAACTTCTCTATGGTTTTCAACGCTTAATAGAGTTTGTTCCGTTTTCTAATGTTTATACCTTTTCGGCTCATTTACTGGCCTTGAACGCTCAAGTCACGGAGTTGGTGAATGGTGATTCATCCCTTTCTTGCCCTTACAGCTGCACATCTCTATGTTTGTAACATCTGTTTTATTTATTATAGCATAACTGCGCACTAGCATACCAAAGTACAAACACTGGAGCTGATTTCTATTTCTAGTCAATTTTGATGCTTTGCAGCGTTTAGGTTTTTTTTTGTTGCTTGGTGTTTTATTGTTAAACTAGCTGAGTCGCTCGCTTCGCTCGCTCATTCTGCGTCGTCTCGCTACGCTCGAGTATGTGTGGACTAGCCGAAACTCCGGTCTAGCAGGAAGACAAGTTGTGACACTATTGCACTTTACAAATTGGCATTTGTTTCTGTTGGGGGCCAGAGTAAAGTTACTGATTGTTTCGACATTACCTTTCACATTACAGGAAGGTTCCTTTTTTTACTGTTACCGTGAAAAGAATGTACATGCTCGCCTTATTACATTGTACCCTCAGCGTTTCGATTGGCTGTAACAATGAGTGGGTATCAGCGCTTTAGTTTTTATTCACCTCCTGCCCTCACACCACAACCCCAGCATCTATGATTGGATCTAGATTTTGATTGACATCTCTGTAATGTTTGGTGCAGTGGCAGTGTGTGCACTGTGACTGAGGTTGGCGCTAATGACCTTGCTGTCGACGCGCCATTACGCCTCAATCCCCCCCCCCCCAGTATCAGAATAAGCCTCTTTCACAGCTGACCTAGAATATGGTTCACTCTTTCAATTGATTTTGTAATTTAAGCTGAATAAATTTGCATACTTACTTATTTGCTGTTAGTATGGAGAGGAGCTACACCCCTCCTCCTACATTTTAATTTTTCGTTTCCACGTTTAGTGGTCAAATGACCGTAGTGGCAATGATCCATTTGATATTACTGTTTTTTTTTTTCTTTTAGGGAGCGTGAACACAAATTGAGTTATCTACCCCACGAAACTTTAGCATATGGGCCTATTACACCAATGTGCTCAATCTTACCTACCTTACGTAGTTATTCTACTGCTCGTTACGTAACAATGTCAGTTTGCAACAATGCTCAATGCCTACGTATGTTTGTCTCTTGATTTCTACCGCAGTCGACTAATTTAATTGAGAGCTATTATAGACCCTCAGTCCCATCACAGCAACACACTGTGACACTAAACCACTAATTCACCAACTCACTAATACAAACAACACTATCAGCCCCCCACTACAGCAATACACAGTGATACCAAACCACTGATTCACCAACTTCCGGTGACAAGGTAAATATGGCTTAACTCTGTTTTCCTATATTGTTGTCTCACACAACATATTTATTACCCGGTTTTTGTCTCTCAGTCCTCTTTTAACAATGTAACGATGCAGAAGCGCAACAATGAAACAAGAACGCACAGTGCAAGAGCCAATCTCTTGCATCAGAATGGCGGATTGGCTCTCAGCACTAAAATGGTGGATGCATTCATGATTATTATAGACCGGCAATACATAAATAAAAATAAAAAAACGTTAAGAATATTTAATTTAAAGTGTCAGCAACCACAGCAAATTAACGAATTCGTGAATTATACACTGGCAATAATTGGAATGGTATTAATGGCACAAACCAAAATAAAAAATATTAAGCAACTATTTTTATTTAAATGTCATTAACCACAGTAAATTAACGAGTGCATTACGCGTTTTAAAACTTTAAAAATACTAGTTTGCTAATTAAATCATTTTATAGGCTACTTAAAATTGAAAATAACGTTGCAACCATCATTAAAATTAATCGTTCCACCAGAAAACTTGGGTCTCAACTGTTCTTTATTTCTACCATCGTCTTTGTTAACAGAATCTTCTGCTGTTTTACATGATAAGCCAATGTTAAGTCCGTATTGTCTTCATCATGGTTACTCGGTAAGTCAAACAGATCCCCAAACTCCATAACTTGTTTTGCAATAACAAATAAGGAACATACGGCTCTGCCTGCAATAATCACCGAGCGCGCGCACACACATCCACCGAGCACGACCAAACGCAGCCAACACTCGTCGGACTGAGAGGCAAAAACTGGGTAATAAATAGGATATCACCCGTTTTCCTCGTGCTGAGATCCAAACAATGTCTCGACGCTGCGCGTCTCGACATTGCTAGCTCTCATCGGAAAACGGGTAATATCTTATACTTGTATCCCGACCTAAGATTGCTCTCGCTTTCTCTCAGTTACGCTTTTATTTTCTCCGATAATCTTTGAACCGGAAATCACCCTTTCCCTCTGCTCTCATCTTTGACCTCATGCCCCATTGTTTGTGGCCAGGTAAAGGCTTATTAATCCTATCTTAGGCCCTACTACATGTAACCGTGAACTAAGCCAGCCTAATTCACGGAGGCCATCCTCGTTCGCCTTATCGCCTTAACTGAGTTCGACACTGGACGTCTTCTAAGGGCAGATTGATGCTGCTTTTTCCTCAGTTCTACAAGCATCATTTGACAGATACGACTGATCGGTGGATGATGAGTTGACCTTTCATCCAGGGCTGATTGTCAACTTATCTGGTTGATGACTCCTTTGATAACCGAGAGCACTGAA
>JAHWFP010195556.1:0-14596 GCA_023313725.1 Lithobius niger | reverse complement strand
ACAAACCATTTTGAAGGTCAACACAGAAACGTGTTAACCATTTTTTTCCCCGAGAATGGCTTTTTTTTTTTATTTCTTTAGCACCGAAGGGGGGTGTGGTCGTACCCACCTAAATCTGCCACTGGTCAAGTCTCTCCATGATTGCAGTTTTCGACATCATCGCTCGTCTCATTCTCGACAATGACAACGAATGGTAATTAGTTTTCAAGACAAATGCAGCTGACTTCTGCCCAGTGCCCTCTCGTCTGCCCAGTGCTCTTCAGCTTCCCTGTGCTGCTTTCGTCAACAACTCAAGCTTCTGGAAGACAAGACAAATGCCACGGTTCCAACCACCGACTCGTCTCTTTCGGGGCTTGAACCCATGTGCTGAATCGGCAACTTTTGCTGCCTTTGTTTGGTCTCCGCAGCTGCAAGACGTCAACCTCATCGGCTTAACAATTAACCTTAGAAGGAAGTCTATCCAGTTTGACCAAAACACACAAGCCATGAGGAATTCGAAGTGTCTTTGCCCTTCTGAATTCCTCCACCAGCTGGCACCACCGACCGACATGTTAATCTCTAGCCATCCCATCCACAAGCAACGTTTGCTCGTCTCTCTCGGACGCAAAAAAAAATCAAGTAGGGGTGTTACGAACACCAGGGCTCATTCTTTGGCAACCAAACTCCACGGATTGAAGGAATTTTCATCACGGATGATGCCTACAACTTTTCCTTTGTTCTTTGACATCACAGACTTTCCTAATCACACATTTTCAGGTGAAACATTGTTTCTTCCTTCCGTGGTGTGACTAACACCACCGTTCATCTCACTCGTGGTCGATACCCACGGGTGAGTACGATCATGTGTCGGTCCCATGCCTCGCACAGGATATCGTATTTCCTTTTGATGCGTTCACTGAATCTTCATCAGTGTATAGAACAATTCCAATCCCAGCTCCAGCTCCCTTAATCGACAAATGCAAAGCCGATTGCTCTGTACCGCAAACCAGACCACGATGGTCCAGCCACAATACTGTGCCTAGGGAATGTAAGACACAACGCCTGACACCTAAAAAAAAAAACCTTTCGAACGAAGGTGTTAATCGCACGCATCAACTTCAGGACACAGAACCACGAAGGCTCTCCGACTTGTCACACTCTACCAAGTAAAATCATAAACAAACAACCACCGTATGCAAAGCCGTATGCTTTGCACCCGAATACTCACGAGCGAAGGTCTGCACACATTAACTCACGAATGCGAAACCACGAAGGTTCCTCACTAAAGTCCGAAGTCATCATCTCTTGATGGCTCGACCTTGATGGTTCGAAGGCGAAATGCATCAACTTCCAAATCGAGGCCACGAAGGATCTTCGCCGGCGACACATCCGAACGAATTAACGAAAACATTTGATGTATGCTCTGCACACGAAAACTCACACAGACGAAGGCCGATTGTATCATCTTACATGAAGGGCAGGGCCGTGCCGTACGGCCAGGCAGGGGGGTCGGCAGCTCCCCCAAAATTGGCTAACAGGGGCGCCAAATTCAGGTTTCAAATTTAGGGAAAAAATTCTCTTTTTAACATTTACTTTAGCTGGTTAGCGATTACAAGATACGAAATGAACAAAAAGAATTCATCAACTAGCAGAACCCAGTGACCACTGTCAAGGTCACGTATATTCTTCCCAATGGCCTTAAATCCCCATCCCAATTCCGTAGCAAGCCAACCTGTGCCTGTTACATGACTGGTAACCCTCGGTATGGAGGAAGCGATTACTAAAAACGTAGGCAAGTTGGAGTGGGCAGCATTTGACTGGCGGATTTTCTACTGACATGCGTAGGAAAAGGATTCGGGGCGCAGGGCCGTCCCATGAAAAAATTACGTAGAGAAGACAGAAATGACGCCAGAGCATCTAAAGAAAATTTTGTAAAAAAATAGAAGGTACCGTGTATTTAATAGTCCATAAAATTTCCCTGGACTGTGCGCTGCGCCTACGATTGCATGCGTAATTTTACTCAAGGCTTTTATGACCTTAAAACAGTTATACTATCACCAAATATTTAGTTAATGTTTTAATCCCTAGATTCTCTTATAATAGTTTATGTAGTCAGGGCCTCGTATTTTTTGGAAATTTAGTGATCAGACCTGTTGGTTCTCATGTTACTGCTTCTGCTTCAATTATGGCATAAATGGTTATTCTTAAAAATTACTGCGCCCGCATCAAATTAGGACAAATTGTTATTATTTCGGGTTTGACTGTCTTAGCAAAATAATACCATCGGTGCAATTAATATCGAACATATTTTGTTCAATCATTACTCCAGACCTAACTAAAAAGGCTTCATCTCTGCAGTGTTTGTCATGAATTACAACTGCAAGTAACTGACAACGATTTAAAAAAAAAGAACTATAGTTTATTAGAATACAAATTTGGTTGTAGTTTACGTTCATAACACGAATGCACATGATAGAGTTGGTCTGCGTCTTATGGATAGAGTAGGGTTAGAGGCTGGGGAGCAGGAGCGGGGGAGCGAGCCGAAAATGCGACGCTTTCTCAGTCCGGGTACATCCCGTTTCGCCAGATACCGTTCACGAAATTTTAGGCACACGATAGATTTAAAACATTTAAACTCGAACATTTATAACATGATAATGGTCAGACATTCATAGACAAACACCTGTTTTGCGGAATAATTTGTTTCAATTACATGTCTCGCTCGCGCTACTGCGCTCGCTGCGGCTCAACACATATCATCAGAAACTGCAACTAATCACAAATTACTTCCAATTAGGCATGCCTCTTTAACTTCTGCAATGTTAATTTTTTGAAGAATATTTTGATTCTACCTGGCGAAATGGGATTCTGCAAAACGGCAATTCCCGTTTGGGAAAGGTAACCATCATGTGTATAAGGGACCGTTTATTATTTATCAACGGGGGTGGGTTGGCAGATTGTCGTCGCCAGTACAAAAAAAATTCATGACTTTCCCTTTGGTGTTAGTGATTTTTTTGCTGTGGGGGTCTGATTGGTGGAGGGCCAGGAGAACAATGGAAAGTGGGAGGAGAAGTCGGCTGAGCAAAGGGTTTTGGTGTAGTGCCGTTGAAGGAGTAGGGCTATGTAAAGATAGGCCAATATGCATTTTGAACGCATGGACATAGGAAATTGGCCTTTGTATTAAAATACTGACTGTAGGATTTGTATTTACATGACTATTTCGAGGAGTTAAAGCTTAGTAGAGTGGCTTTTGCAGTGAATAATTCACTAATGCTAAATTTCACAAGCTTTAATGGCAAACTGCAGTGTTATACACCACAACTAGGTTGGGGGGGGGGGACGAAGTATATTGCACAGACTGACTTTGGGATTGCATGGAACGGATCTTTATAAGATACTAGCTGTAGTACCCGGCTTCGCCCGAAATTCTGATGCGGGGAAATGTGGTTAAGTCACTGCAAAACTTGTTTGTAAACAACATTTCTTGTTGTTTTATCATGATCTGGCAATATGTATAATTTTGTTGGGTTTGAAGCTCTTGATGCTGCCACATACAGCTGGCCATGAGAAAAACATTCTTCTCGCAAGTCGATTCCAGCAAGTGTGTACACTTGATTCCAGTAACTGGGAGTGACTGTCCCTGGGATTTGTTGATCGTTATGGCAAAAGCGAGGCGGATCGGGAATTGTAGTCGTTTGAACTGGAAGGGTAAGATGCATTTTTTTTGTATGTACGCTAAGAGATGCTTAACCTCGTCCTGTTGAGCATCTCTTAGCGTACATACCAAAAAGTAGCGTCCTCGCTACTTTGGTCCTAGTTTCGTTTTGATAGTGGTTTCGTTTGAGAGCGAGTTGTTAGTAGTGGCATCTAGTGGGCGATCTCAGAAGCTCGCGCTCGCTCCGTCGGTCACTCTCGCTTTCAGCTTTCCCGTTTTGCTGGGGAACTCTCTCTTATAGTATAGGACTAGCTGAATCCCGTGCTATGCACGGGTGGTGTTGAATGCACGGTTTGCAACACTGGTTAGGTATGGTAGCTGATGTGTGCGTCCATGTTAGACCGAAATAAGTTTCTTCAAATTATTGTGCATACCGGCTAACAAACGCTGATATTCGTTCGCTTTGCTCACTCACTCAGGCAGCGCATCCTGTGACTCAGATCCCCCTCCCCCACTGCTAAATGATACTCTCTTTCTGATGATCACTTCTATCATTCAAAGTTCATGTTGGCGGAAATATCAGCGTTTATTGTGATTCAAATTACCCGCTTTTGTAATGCTCATCTCTTTTTTATTCTACCAGCCATGTTCATGCTGGTGGAAATAAATAAGGCTCAAGACACTCTCGAGAAACATGCTGTCCTAAAAAGCTTCCCCCATTGTTTTTCCCCTTCGTCCGTGTCATCGTTCTGCTCGCAACAGCTGGTCGAAAATAGGCACCACCGAAGTTTTGTTTACTTTTTTAACGGCATGTTTAGGCACAGATCATAAATATGATTGTTGAAATGATTGTGCATGATTGTCGAAGTGATTGTCGCATATCAACCATATCAAAAGCCTAGGCCAAACTGATGATGTTAAAATGGTTTCAGCAAACATAACACTACACTGAAGGAGTAATTCACAGTCACGAAAAAATTAGGGAGGAACAGCTGAGGAATGAGCGGCTGAGGTATTGGACGGGGTGAAGCAAATATTTGGGCCTCCCCTTGAAGAAAAATTGTTAAGATTTATAACAAAATGGATGAAAAAATAGAGAGTAGTCAGAGATGGGGAGGTGATATATTGGGGGGAGGGGGATTTATCTCTGGGATGGGAATAGGGCAACTTCCCCTCCCCCAATTCACCTCAGGGCAGCTACCATCCATTCCTACTTCTGCCGTCTCTCTTCCGCACCACTGATCACTTCACTCTTTTTTGTAATGTATCTTCAGACAGTTTATCCCCCCCCCCCCTCCTCAGATATATGCCCTATCCCATCTCTGGTCATTCTTCCTTATGTTTTTGTGTATTTTGTACTGAAACTTTGAAAATTCCCCCACCCTCCAGCCCCAGTCATCATCCCAATTTTTGTTTTATTTCTTGTACCGAAATTAAAAAAATCCGTGTCACTTTTGTCCGTGTCAGTTTTTTTTCACTGAAACTTTACAACCCCCCCCCCCCCAACCACCCAGGCATGGCGCCAAAGTGCAGGAGGAAGGGGAGGGGAGTGGTGGCTGGACTCACCCTATAGGAAAGCACTAATGTTTTCTCTGGGGAATTGCTGGAAACCTTTTGAGGACAAAATAGGCGTTCTTTACATTGCGTGAAAAGAATAGGGTCATCAAAATTTCGAACACAAATTTTATTGCGCCACTACTGCCACTCATCTCTACCCCCAACTCATTTTACTTCCATACTCAGTTCGAAAATGAACCCCATCCTAACCCAGGATGCTCACCCTTATTTTTTTATTTTACTAAAACTACTAAAATCCCCTCCCCGCCGTTCGTTCATCCCTCCTATTTTTTGGCACTGAAATAACCAACCCTGCGTTTGTTATTGCTTCTGTTATGCCTGATCTCTTGTATCAGCGGATCCCCCCTCCCATCCCCCGCCCATCTCCACTGCTAATGGTTCCCTCTATGTAATGATCACTTCCATTATATTCTTCCACCTTGGAAGTGATCATTCCCAATCATTCGTCCAAGCTTCCATGTTATCATCGTACGCACTGCTGCCCTGCCCTGCCTTTCTTGCAAGGCCAGCTGAGATAGTAACTGTGTTCCTCGCTCCTGTCAGCTTCATGCTTTTCCGGCATTATAGTTAGTGACAGACACGCCAGGAGTCGTCCAGTACCGTCGTACGGTATGAAAACCAAAGAGATTGGTAACTGAACAAAATTTATGCTTAAACTTTAAACACGTAAAGGCATCGATCAAATTGGGAGATATGAGGGCTTTTCACGCATTCATTTAGTCCAGATACAAATTCCTTTGGGTTCTCAATCTGTACGGTACTGGACGACTCCTAGCGTGTCTGTCACTAAACAGAAGCAAGCTGATGGGCCTGGAGTGGAGCGAGGAACGCAGCTATCTCAGCTGTCCTTGCTTTCTTGATTTATGGTTTTTGATGTTGGCAATAGATGGCGCGGTCTGTCTATGGCCATTGCCGGAACTGACCGTGAACCCTTGACTGCTGTTACAGTGTTAACCAAACGCCTAAATTCAACCAACACAACAACCGTATGAGCCTGAACAAATTTGTGACGTATTAACTACTTTCACGGTAACGTGATTATTTTTATTACTGGTTTTTGGGTTGTGTGAGTGAACCGGAAGACGGACCGGAAGTTGCACCGATTGTACGGAAGTTGGTGTCATGTACCTAACTGATTTAACGATCTTACATATACTTTAACTGCTGTTAAAGTGTTAACCGAATACCTAAATTCAACCAATACACCAACCTTTAACGTAGCATCTACTTTCACGGTCTGACTATTTTTATTACTGCTTTTCTGGAATTTCTGTCAGTGGACCGGAAGTTGCACCGGAAGCCGATTTAGCAATCTTATATATATGATACTGAATTAATAGAAGGAAAGCTAGTTTGTTTGGCTTGGGAATGGTGGTCACAATCGGCGATTTTAACAGAGATTTTTGGCAAAAATAAGTACAACAAAAATTCGTGTCTGATAAAATTTAAGTTAAGATAATAAAAGATTAAATAATTCAACTGAGTATGAATGCTAAAACGCATTAATCAGGGCATTATTTGTAGAGGCAGATAACTAGTTTTCATGTAGGGTGGACATTTTTCATAATTTTTGGTGCACAACAAACAAGATAAAAAATATCACACTTATGTTCTAAACAACCTAATCATGAGGTTAAGTACCTTTGCAAAGGAAGCCCCTCCTAACTCACAACTAAGATAACTTAATTTGGCTTTATGCCTAAGAAAAAATAAAAAGAAATGATTACAAATGTACAGAAATGTTGAATAATGGCGGCCAGAAGTGATGAGCGCTGCTGGTGGTTTGGAGTGATGTTTAAATGGCTGTACATAATTTTCTGGAAGGAAATTTGGTATTCTGCTTTCCCCAGCCTGTAGCGAGGGAGTGTGGCTATTAAAGGGTTCCAAGTTTGGCTGATTTGGTCCATTATTCAGGAAATGGCTGAGGTTTCAAGACCTAGGTCTTTTTGCGTTTTGGGCGCTCAAGAAAATAAAATGTTCGTCTTGAAAAACGAAAGTTCCCTGAGGTTTTTTTGACGACTGGAGTCCAGGTATCCTCTCCAAAATGGTTTTTGGCTAAAAAGCCCTTTACAGGCCCCCACGCAGAGGATTCCTGGTGAACTTGAAATGGAAGCTAAAGCAGAAAAGGTCAGTGCACACAAGCCATGCCACTATAGAATAATACAAGAACAACACGAGTTAAGTATTATCGCCAGTGAGAAACTATTCTCGTTTTTCATTCATTCTGGTCATAGAATGAGATAACGTGTGGGATGGTATCCTATCCCCGGATCCACAAGGGAAAATTAAAACACCTTTTACAAAAAATAAACTTTGCCGTTTTATATTTTTGGGGGGATTAACTTTTTTTGTGGCTTAGAAAATTTTTAGAAAATTCAAAGTTACAAATTTAAAAGGACACTAGTTTTGCAGCCATTAACTAAATGCTGTCCGCGCTGCTTCGTGCAGGAAAATCGTACAAGTATTTAGAGAGTGGGGCAAAAACACATTTATATAAAAACTGATTTTGTATTTACACAACTTACAACGTTAATTTTGGTGTAAACAAAAACTGTCAAATGAGGCATCCCGCTATTTAATGTCCGTACGAGTCCGGATTATGTCAAATTGTAGAATTTTTTTAGCTGTGAAACTACCAAAAACACCTCGCCATCCACCCTTAACCTAGGCTGCGATAACTGTCAGAAAAGGGTATTCTATGGACGCATAGAAGAATACCGGCTCTATTTAACAGTAACTAATACCATTAGAATGGTTTAAGGTTACCAGACAACTTGTTTACAGTTTAAATTAGGCATTAAAGGATTTTGAGGTATGACCCATAACTTAAAATACAAGAAATACAACACTGGGAGGTTTATGGATAATAATGCAACAACCTTATAAAACAGGGCTATCCTTTATCTCCCAGGGGTAGACAGATTTCTGTTTTGGGAAGAAAGAAATTGTGTACAAACTTAAAAAGGAGCCAACCGGGAACAAGTTGCAACTCCCGTAGAATATTCCTAGGTGAGAAGTTCCGAAACGGGAAATTAACTGAGAGTTGCTTTTTATTATGGATGTACTCTCAACAAACCACTCAACAAAGTTAAATGAAAATTTCACATAAATAAATAAATGGTTCTCACAGCAGAATTTTTGCACATAAAACGAAGTATTTAGAAATACAGTTTAGACAGAATACTGACTTAAAGGGTCAGTGTTCAAGTAATGCTTTCCAGGTTTGTACAGCACTGCAGTCTCTGAAGTTTTAAAACAATAAACACAATTGCGATGCTTAGTTTAGGCGTTCATAGATTGTAGGGGAATAATTAGTGCGTCCGGGAGCCGCCCCAATGCAAACCCCACAGTTTAGGGACAAGCTCTAAAACGTGCCGTGGTGGTAGTCTAGGGGTTGCAGGAATTCCAAATTTACCTTAACTGATGGATCAAGGCTAGAAGTCGTGGTTCAATTTTGGTGTTGGTTTAATATGACATTTGAGCGATAGTGTGCTCTGGCTCGCCTGAAATTCTTGGGCAACTCTAACCTCGGCTTAAGGCCTCAAATGGAACATCAACGGCATTAGGCTTACTTGGGGAAATTTAGATTTATAAGTTTCGGAAAAATTTGGTTAAGTTGGTGACTGCTAAACTAAGTAGCAACGGGGTTGCAGTTGTGAACTAGCAACAGGATGGGTCAAGTTTGAATTTAAGTTGGGGATAGGGGAAATTGGGGAAAAATTCTAATGTTAGGGCCGAAATTACCTTCTGATGCGGGGAGTTGGAGAGTTGGAAGCGGAATGGAATTTTAGGTTAATAGCTAATTGTTAGGAGCACCCGGCGGATGATCAAGTGAGCTCGAGCGTTAGAATTGAATGCATTACGTACAGACAAATCAGTGTTATGTTTTGTTATAACAATTGATCAAATATCGATTATTTCAACTAACATTTGAGTATTAATTTTGACAATGGCACATTACAATTTGACGTTAGGTGGACTTCGGGCTTGGGAGATTTCACAAATGACGTCAGTTGTGACCTTGCTGGGGTGGTAAAATTCCAACGTTGAAATCCGGAATTAAACTCGCAACAAGATGTAGCCACCTTTGTTACGGCATACAACTACTATAGTTTAAAAAGAACTTGAAGGGGAAACTAGTTCGTAAGTTTTCCAGTTTTTAGTGTAGAAAAAACTCAACATGAAAAAATTTTACACTACTAGGGTTAAGCTGGGTGGCTTGCACCTGTTTGCAAAAAAAAAACTATTTTAGGGAAAAAATACTACGCAAGTTTTTAGTTGTTCAGTTGAGAGACCTATTCAGAGGTTTTTCCTACTCTTATACTGATAAAACTACATTTTAAGTTTTGGTTAGATTAGAATTATCACCTCCGTTTTAACGAGAAACCTTTATTTCAGTTAAAAGAGTCATAATTGTGGTGATCAGTCACAAACATTCCATCCCCTTACATGACAAGAGTTTAACCTTAAAACATCGGGTCTTAATTTAAAAGGATCACGCAACAAACTATATTTAAGTTTCAAACAACTGGCACACTAATTTATTAAGCTCAGAAGGACTGACTTTACTGTATTCAGAAAAGAAATTAAAACACTTAAAGAGAGCACGTTTGCTGCCGACTTCTAAGTTGACAGATTTACACGTTTCTGACCGTAGGTTAGGCCAGGATAAGTTGCGTACAGCAAGCCACTCGGGAAAACTAAATTCATTATTTTCTGGCTTTACGGGCATGAACCAACTATTGTTAAGGTCACTAGCTGACAAACTTCGTTTAATTTTGCCTTTAGGAGGCAGGTTTAACGCATCTTTCGTTGCTTCATTACGTAAGCAAAGATGGCGATGGTCCATCTATTTGTCAAAGGAGGGGACTTAGGTCTCATTCGCTCACGATGAGTTAACTTCAAAAGTTTTTAGCAGGCCGCTCCCATCGGCGTGCGGCGGCTGAACAACGTTTGGTTGAGACGCTTCTGGGGCTTGGGGCTTGACCAATCCCGCGAGGCTGGTTTGTTTACGCTGGCGCCTACACCTTTTTGAATGACGGGCTCTGGGCTTAGCAATGCTAGACTGCTCAGGGGGAGTTGCCACACACGTACCGGGGGGGCGATTCACTTGGCGTGTTTACATTTGACCTGCGTAGTAGGTTCAAAGAATTTATTCTTGGGACTCCTAGCACAACGTCAAAAATTGAACTAGTCTTAGAGATGCAAGCTACATTTTTTAGCACAGCACCATCATTTAACTTTAGGCTTAAATTTACCTGGGGCAACTCTTTTCGCTGCTAAAAATAGTGCTACAACGAACCTTTTGTTTCAAACGTGGCCAATTTTTGGCTAATTGGGCGCTGACAATCGAAACCGAACTGCCGGAGTCACATAAAATTTTTATTTTACGCCTCCTACGCTACCGTACATAGTGCTAGAAGCTAAAACCTTACCGGCATTTTTCCCGACGAGAAAACAAGCGTTAGCATGCTCTGGAGGACCCTTTTGATTAAGTTCGGGGCATCTATTACGTAAGTGCGTGCTAGAGCCGCATTCGTAACACGTTCTAACATTGTTATGTTTTACATTGTTGGAACTATCAGCGTTAGCATCGGAGCTAGTTACGCTGTCACTGTTATTATTAGGCCCAGCTGGGTTAGGTAATACATTTCTGGTTTGTTTACCTTGTTTAGAAAAGACTTTTGAAGTCTGAGTAGACGGTTTAACAATAGGCTGTGTTTTTGCAAACGCGACGCAGCATCAACAACAATTGCTTATTGCGTGTGGTGTACTCATCACACAATTTAGCCGCTTCGGCCAAGGTGCCAGTCTTAACTTGATCGGGCAACCACTTGCGCAAGGGGACAGGGCAAGATTTCGTGAACTGCTCTAAAAGCATTAGGTTAACAAGGTTATTGAAATCCCCGTTAATTTTGGCTAAAGGAAGTCATCTGGAAAACAATGTTTCCAACTCAAACGCACAATCTTGGAAAAGTTGGTCACTTTCTTTCTCAAGAGAACGAAATGAAGTTTGAACCGACTCCTTAGTTTGAACAAACCTGTCAAGCAATTTAAGTTTAACAATCTCGTAATCTTGCATCTCACCTTCCGTGAGTTGATCGCATACTTTGATTAACACTTCTCCCAATAAGGGTAATAAACCTGTACTCCATTGGTTTCTAGGTATATTTTGAGTAGTCATAGTTCGTTCAAAGATTTTTAAAAACTATTGATTTCCGTTTTCGGAGTCCATTTTGTAATTAGACGAACAACGTCTGCAATTTTACCATGTTTAACAACTGGATTTGGGGGAGCGCCGTTACCTCCGTTCGGAGCCGGCGTAACATTCACATTTACGTTAGCAGCTTTTAGCCTAGCTAATTCTAACTGCTTATCAATTCTACGTGATTCTTGGGCGTCAGAACGTTCTTTTTCTTTATCCTTAATTAAAGGTTCACGGTCTCTAATTTGGGCTTCTTGGTCCCTAAGGGCCAACTCATGGGCTCTACGTTTATCTGTATCCGCTATTTCCAAGGCCCTTAATTTCAATTCTTCAGCCTTTAAGAAAAGCTCATTCTCTTTAGCTGCCAGTTCCTTTTTTGCAAAAATGGCCGCTTCTCTCTTTTCAATAGCGCTTGCTAATGCATCAGAGAGTTCGTCTAAGTCTAGTTTATCTTCGAGCGCTGCTCTAAGATTTTCTGTGACTCGGCTCGAGCATCACTTACTGTAAAACCAAGTTTTAAGCAAGCCTTTTTTAAGTCTTTATTCTGAATATCAAGAATGATTTCGTCCAAGTATCCATTTCGAACATTTTTAATTTTTAACGTTACGTTTCAAAAATAAAGCTTTTATAAATGAAAAACAAATTAAATGCAGCCGCAAATTAATTTACGTTAAAATTTGAGCAGAGCGAGTTACTAAAAACACTTCTCTCCCAAATCCAGTAAGATATACAATAAATACACTTTTAAGACCTTCCTTGCACTCTGGTGTATGAATAAATAAACCATTAAAATAATGAATCTAATTACAACACTTGGCTTGGCGGCCTACAGCATATCTCATGTACACTTACCCCTTTTTACACAATCGCTGTGTGATCAGTTAAGTCCGGATCAATCCTCCACTGGTTGAAGAGGTCTTGCACTATTTTCCAAGCAGAACTTTTTTGAAGTGGACTACTTCACTGAATCTCAGAATGTGTTACCCATGGTTCACTGTGGCTGCTACGGAGCTCCTGGTCCCTGGGTGGGCGGATCCTCCTCACAGGCAAGAGTCTGGCTGGGGTGTCCCACGTTTGGCGGACATCTCAGCAACTGAAGCGGCAAACTCTGCTTCCTGGCTCCAGAAGTTGTTGGTTTAACTGCTGGGCGTTTTGGTTGTACTGTTTGTGACTTTCAGTACGGGCATCTGCTTCGTGACTGTTTTTACTTAGTCACAGACGTCTGGATGGAAGTGGGTTACGTCCATCTACGAATTTGGCGTAGTAGCATGGCAGGGGGAAAACGCTTGTTGGCAACAGCGCCTGTTGATCCCACCGCTGCCACCAAATTGTAACGGCGGATGTTACGACGGCTGAGGTGCTTGTAACATCCCCGACATCAGGTTGATTTTGGTCTTGGTTAAAATAATTCTTCAACGTGATTTGGTCGTTTATCAAAGCACAGTTTGGCTACGGGCCCGATGTAGGGAACGGAGCGACTTTGTCCTATCTTAACTATAAAGCACAAATCCCTCTTGGAGCGCAGCGCGGCGGCCCCCTCTCCGTTGAGTAGCTGTTCTGTCTTCACCCCGAAATGGCAGCTGCACAACATGGCTAACAATCCGTCCTGCATATACGTTCGGTGGGTAACCGTCGCTACTCTGACGTAGCAACAAATTAACAAACACAAAAATCTGGTGTTTATTTGTATTTTCGGTAAGTATCACAAACCAGCACAAGACTGGCTGCATCATACAATGCTTCGGATTCTTTGGCTCAATTCCTACACGTTTCGAGCCAGATATACGAAGGAACGCAGTGCGGGGAGAAATTTTGAATCAAAAAGCGTATGTTCTTAAGGTCAGATCAGGTATATGTCTTAAAATGTCTTAAAATCATGTCTTAAAATGCTTTAGCTGCCGGACCCGACTAAGAAAGTTTACAGCGCCTTTCTGGACACACTCCCTCCACCCATCTACAAAACAAAGTGTGGACTCTAGTTCAGTTTTTAACTGCCACAAAACACTGTAGCAAAAATAAAATAAAAAAGGAATTGGAGGGGAGGTACAAGCCCCTGAACAATGGTGCAGAGAAAGGGGCGACGGGAACACCCCCCCCCCCCACGAAACCGAAAAACATGTGAAAAAGTACGCTGTAGAAGCTGGATATGGCATTGCCGTACTGTAAAATGCTGCAGCTTACTTAGATGCTATTGCTGCCCAGACCACGTAGCTGGATTTGTTCAGTTCCCTGTGAAATTTCGTTCTCTGTCGGTGTCCTTCAAACCCCGTGTTGGAGCGGCGCTACCCCTCTCATTAGGTGCTTTTCAGATAGGCACCGACATCTGGTGTTCTGGCGAATTCTTAGGTAGTACGCAGGGTGTCTGTTTTTACTTTTACGGAGAATACAGCACTGCAGTGTCTACTGCACGGTTAGGAGGGGAGCGCCCATGTCCTATCTAAAGTTTTTATAGCACTATAACTATCTAATGGTTCACTGCCACCACGATGGGTGTTTAATTGCAGGCTTGGAGTTAAATAAAAATGTTATTTTTGATTATTTACTCATACAATTAAATCTACACGAAGTCAGACTGTCGTTTAAAACAACGCTTGGTTTTTTAATAGAACATGTTTAACTTTACACTACATTTGTAATACTATAGGTTACAAAATATTCTTTGAAAGCTTTGAAATAAAGCACACGATGATTTACAATAAAGTCGGCAAAATGAACGAATTAAAAGTTCATACACTACAATAAAATTTCGATTAGAAAAGTTGTTTGAGTCACCGGACTCTCTAAGTTTCATAATGCACCTTACATTTGTAAAATAGTCTAAGTTATTTCTAAAGCCACTGCTAAAGATCAAACTACCTCAAATGGTAAACCTGGTACACAACCCAAAAGACGTCTAAGCTCTACGATTAAACCATTTTGATTATTTAGAAGAACCTGTGTTCAACATAAATAAGAAATAAAGTCAGTTTTTAGGAAGGGGACCTTAAACCCTTAAGTTATGGACGTTCTAGGCCAGAAATGCGATGGCGGTTAACTATCCATAATCATTCTCAAAGTTAGAAGTTAAGTTTAAGTTTTAAGAACTATAAATTTAGAATTGAAGTCCAAAAGAGTACTTTCAAAAAAAAAATAAACTAGTTACCAACGAACTACTACCTTGCCCGGCATGGCAACATTTG
>JAHWFP010195553.1:97503-116241 GCA_023313725.1 Lithobius niger | reverse complement strand
TACGAAATGTCCAGTGTAAACACTGCAATATTATATCACAGCAGCCAGAGCAGCCTGGTGGGTGTAGAGGACAGTCGGGAAGTTGGTGTCCAGGGGCCACTTTTTTGGGAGAAGTTTCGCCCAAAAGTTGCGTAACATCAGTCGAGTCCTGTTAGCTCCCGAGTGGGGTCCGGGAAGCTAAAGCATTTTAAGGTACATCACTGCCGTATCCGGCTAGAATATATTTTTTCACATATTCTGAAGGAATTATTTAGTATTATAACACATTTTTTTGGGTTTCGTCAGGGATAGGGAGGGCTGGTTCACACGCACCCCTCTCCTCTTCCTGCCCACTGCCCAGGGGCTTTTATTTTCCCATCTTCTTTCTTCTGTTCATGTTTATTATTATTATTTTAACTTTAACCTACTTTAACCTATTGTAATTTGGCCCGTGAGGTTATAGGGTGCGGACGGCGGAGGGTTAACAAGCGTTGTAATCAATCCAAGCAAATTCCTGAAGCTGAAACCCTTAAGGTATTGAAATATCTGTTCTGACCTAGGAATTAAGGCATGCCTTTTGATAATGTTAACCATCATTTTTAAACACTTTTATAAAAATTACCGGACGTTACAATTACGGCTGTAAATTTGGCACTTGCATTGCCCAAAGTAGGCCATAAAACCACTGGTCCAGTTGGTTATGTGCGCCCCCCCCCCCCCTCCGGGGCCGCCCTTCCCAACCTTCCAGGATCATCAGTTGAAACAGGCCATTTACAATCTCACCATATGGCTTTGCTTTCAGCTGGTTAACGAAGGCTTTATTTTAAAAAGTCGGGAACATGAACATGCTTGGGCTGCCCAGTTTTAGGAAAATAAAATAGGTTTTCTTAGGAATAATGAAAGAGCAACTTCTGTTGCATTCTTTTGTTTCTAAATTAGTTAAAAATAGCATTACTTATAACGTATTTTCCATTAAGGATATATTAAGAACTGCTGGGTAGTGAAAGGCTTTGAAAATAAGCCAGGGCCGCTTCCCTATAAAACGCGTCAGTATGCTGAGATCTTGCAAGCTGCTCCTGTCTTGGCAAGATTAGGCGATATTGCAGTTCGAACATAATTTGATTATCACAATGTTTTCCTACTGATTGGTGCACCTTGCTGCAACCGAGTTTGTTTACTATGAGGCCACAGTAAATGTGTGCGCATGGCAGGCAGTTCAAAACAAGCTTCTATTAAGCCATGACTTAAATACTCCATCATAAAATAATGGGCTCTAATAGGGCGATAAATCGATAACCAAGTATTTTTGGATGGGTGTTGTATGGGACTTTTTGACTTTGTTTACCTCCTTAGTATGCCCTGGAAATTTGTCGGTTTTATGCTGTATACTGACCGTGACACAATCATCTCTTTGATATGATGGCAAAATACAAACAGAATGTTTGTAATACCCAGCTTTAAGTCCTATACATCGTATAATAAGTCTTGAGTTCAATACACGATGTATTGACATGATGCTAAAGTATGCAGCAGGACAACAGTATACCCTTTTGAACTGGTATATTTAGAGCGAACCTCCACTATGATCACACTCCAATGTAATCATGACCGCGCATCAATTTTTGGAAGGGCCAAACCACTCTCACCTATTCACCAGTTTTTGGCTTTGTTTATTTTGCTTTGTTTTTACAGTTGGTTTATTTTTCGTGAATTAGACGTGAATACAATTTCATTGGCAACGTTGTTTAGATTTATCGTGCAACACTAGTGTGTGTCTAGGCATGCACGTCAGACGGTATACACGTTGTCATTGTCCGAACTTTGGCCGTCCAATGAGAGACGATGCCGACCATACCAACAATGGTATAACAATATTTTCGGACTTATGCGCTGTTCCATGCCATCCCCGTTACACCCCTAGGCTTGAAACCATAAAAGGTACGCAGTTCGTATAGTACTGCAGCCATTTGACTAACTTCATAGCTGGAAGCTTTCCCGTTATCTCGGTATAGATGAATAATCACCCTATGGAATTTATCATGGGGATGAGCGGACTAGAATTAGCTAGCTAGTTACACATTTGCAACGTTATTGATTTTGCATTGAAAGCAATTTAGCTGGCATTCTTACACGAATTAACCTTCAAGTTAATCTTCAAGTTTTCATTTAACTTTCGAACTATTATTCGGTGCAATTAACTTGGCTAATAGGATTGACCTTGGCGGCCTTTCCAGGGTTGAATATCACTACCTTCAAAGGCCGATCTTTTTTGGAAACTAGGTGGGTTTTTCTACCTGTTCTGGTTTTGGGTGGATATCACAACTTTCATAGGACTGTGAACGTACATAAGGTTACACCGTCTTATCTTCATGTGTATCTTTTTTATAGAGGAATTTCATTTCCATAAATTTTCACATTTATAATCTTCAATCCCATTTTTGCACGCACTAGCTAACAATCGCTGATTTCGTTTGCTTCGCTCACTCAATCAGCTCATCCCCTTCAGTTGTTTTGTTTCCCTGCATCTTCCCCTAAATTTTCCCGATTTCGTTGACATTTATTCATGCAAAAACCTCCGATGGTCGCTTTACTAAGACAGCAGATGGCGAAGCATTTTATTTTTGGGTTATTAACAAAAACCCCGTTAGCTCATCGATGCTCGTATTGTTGCGTAACCATCATGTAACGTACATCCCTTTATTCTCTCGCAATCCATGGAACGTTAATGTTTCCTTATTTTGTCCTTTATTACAGTTCAATTTTTTGTTCGTCCAGGCTTTTACAATTAATCCAAGGACCAGTGTTGATTGTTCAAGCCATTGTTGCTTGAAATCTTTGGTTGTCACTTGGAAAAAAAACGAAATTTAATTTCCCTGATGGCAAATTTCAAAACCCTCCCAAGCATTTGTCCTGACTCATACAACCCCCAAACCAACAAAAGGACCTTCCTCAGATCACCATGCATCCGTGTGCAAAAGTTCAGGTACGTAGACCTCAATTTTGCGCTAGGCATGATCAAAAGTCTTATCTGATTTAACATAGGAAAAATCTTATGAGCTAGACGGTAACGTAAAAACAACGTTATTGACGCATCTTTTTCTCTATGATTGGTGAACACTCATCCTTTAAATTTTAGTTTTTCTTAATTTCTGACCCTTCCTCTTACATTTCCCACAATTTGAAACATTTCTGTCGCATTGGGATTTATCCTCAACATGCCAAAATATGCCTTCAGTTGCTTACAGTTAGGCACATGTCTGCTGGTGAGCCGCCTTTTTATCATTAACAATCAAATTTTAACAATCGGATGTCTACAATGGGATGATCTACTGTTACTTGGTGGCGACACACTAGCGCGTGTCTAGATAAGCATTTAGCTGACACACGGATTCTTTCACAATTATTTATTCAAGAGCCCTGTCCCGTAGTCGTACGCCCCATCCTATTCTAGTATACATAATCCTACACTACTTACACACCAACTTACTCTACCGACAGCATCTCTTTCGAACATATTTATTACGGAGCCATGGCCCGAAGCCGTACACCCCAACTACACTGTGTATACAATACGCACTGCTACTCTTCACACACACTCTGAGTCACACCACAGCACACTACACCGCACTACATTGCATCACACCATTGGTGCACTACATTATAACTACTGCGGCATCTGCTGAGCAACTGCAACCCGCCCACCTTCTCTCACCCATAAAGGGAAAGTTCCAGTGGGCTTCAACTCCACTTCGCCACTGATGCACTGGCTTCGTTTTCCACTGCGTACAAGATACACACCCGCCTTCTCTCTCCCATGTAAGGAAAGTTCCAGCGGGCTCCGAACTCTACACTCATTCACCATCACTGCACATTTTGGACTGCACATTTCGAATCATAACTTCACCGGATCAGGGAGGAAGCAAGAGAGCCCTCAACACACTAGACGCCTAACTGCCTATACACTGATCTTAGAAGCTAAATAAAACTTAGCAATTGCACGCAACTTAACATACGGTTGCTTGCCACTCGTGAGTGACAGCAGATCCCAAACTGGGCAAATCACGCACCCAGGGGGCCAACAACACACGCATCCTATCATATTTTCTGCAGTGGAAGAGAATGTGGGCCGGTGTCTCGTCCTCGCGGCACACTTGACAGGTTGGTGTGCTAACCCAGCCGAACTTGAACTGATGCGCATGCAGTAAGGTGTGCCCAACGCGAGGGCCTGGACAGCACTTTGGCTTCACAGTAGGCCATCTTGTCCATCTCGGACTTAACAGTACACATTGGGTGCATCATGTAAAAAGCCTTGGCTGCATCAGATGCCTCCCATTCGTTTTGCCACTCAGCAAGCGCCCATCGCTTAACAATGGGTCGCCGCATCGGTGCGGAAAGCACCGGAGTGACAAACGGGCAAGTTTCGGCTGTCTCCTCACGGAGTAGCCCATCAGCTAGGACATTGCCCGGATTACCGCAGTGTCCCTTCATCCACCTGAGCGCAATACTGCTGTTCCAAGACGCCATCCAGAGTTTCCACAATATCGTATAGACCAATGGGTCACATACCTCAAGATTCTCACAAGACACGTGCAAAAGCCGACAAGCAGCCATTGAATCCGTGTAGAGCGCAAACGATGGCAGCTCTAATGCAAGTGCAACATCAAGACCCACAGAGATAGCAAGCAGCTCACAAAGGCAGCTCGACGTTACAGCAGTCACACTGCGCAGAACAACTATCTGGAGCATTTTACCCTTCAACAATCAACTTTTTAGCAATGACGTAACACGTGCACGAAGAATGAATCTGGAGTTTGCTGAGTGGCATTGTTCCCTAATTACAATGGATAAAACAATGTAAAACAATCAAAATGATCGTTCAGGGTCCCATAACTCCAGAATAGCTCGACCGATCGAAAAAGTGGTCTCTCTGAGGATGAAGCCCAGGAAAATTTCTAGCTTACATCATGTTTCAGATTTTTTGTAGGTGCAGTCGTTTTTTCTAAAACCGTGTCACACAAGAGCAACCACAACAAGAAGTGAACAGTTTTCAAATTTACGTGTGGCTCCGTACGTTTACTCTTGCACGGAAATGCATAAAAGTTGATGTAAATATATATACCTTCTATACCTATCGACTATCTGACCAAGTTTGGTCGAGATATATTGAATAGGAACGGAGAAATTATTAGTTCTAGTTTTGCTGGAAAGAGGATTTCAACCGTACTTATCGTGGCATAATCATCTCTTTGATATGACCGCAAAATACGAACAAAATGCTTGTAATACACAACATTTATTCCTATACAGTCTTGCACTCCATACACAACGTGCTGATACGATGCTAAAGTACACAGCAGCACAAGTTTATAATAATAATAATAACAACAATTTAACCACACATGATTGAGGTGGTAAGGCAATTGGAAGGGGGGTGACCCACTAACACCAACCCTAGATAAAATTATGAGAAGTAAAACAACAGGTAAAATGAGCGAATGTCTGGTCAAAAGGACTGGCAACCCAGGTTTATGCAGAAACATAATCTAGTCTTTTCAAAAACTTTGTTAGCGATATCGAATTTAGTGCTCTTCGAAATATTGTGAATTTTTTGCTACAAATAGTCCCTCTGTTAGGGTTGGGTCGGTAACCGAAACCGAATTTTCGGTTTTTACTGAAAACCGAAACCGATTCGGAATTTGTGTCGGTTTTTCGTGCGGTGTTCGAAAAATCAAAAATTGATCCGTTTTTCTAATTTTTTTTAATAATTATCATTTTGTACGTATAAATGACAGTCATTAAAACGAAAATAGTAGAGGAAAATGGTGGCACAGCTAGGCCCATGGTCTATGACGCTGCTGAAAGTGAAAGCAGGAGTGAGTTAGAAGCTAGTAATACTAATGTTACAAGAAAACAAACTAGAAATAGCTGGTTTGGGTGGATGGTGACAAAAACCGAGACCAAAACCGAAACCGCGGTTTTGTGGGCATGAAAACCGAAACCGGAACCGAAGTTGAAAAAATGAAACCGACCCATCCCTACCCTCTGTGAGAGTTCCAGGCTGGAACCACCCTCACAGAGAAGTAAGCACGTCTACATTCTGTTTTAACAAGAGGGAGAGCAAACTTCATGGAATGACCACGAGTTGCGAGCGTAGTGTAGCTATCGAACAGAGGGCAGTCAATGCCTTCGAGACCGTGAAGTATCTTATACACAAGCACCAAATCTGACTTTTTTCTGCGTAGTTCAAGGGAATCAAGGCCCAACTTCTGCAAGCGCGTGCTGCACGGTAAATCTTTGAGACCTGGGAGACTTTTTGTAAAGCGGCGTTGAACAGATTCTACCAAGTCGATGTCTTTCAGTAAGGATGGCGACCACACCTGACTTGCATGCTCCAGCAAGGGGCGAACGAACACTTTAAAAGCCCAGACTTTGGTTTCAATTTTTCCGGATGTGAAACAAAGACCGGCTATAGCAAGACGCTCAAAAGCTGTACCTGTTATCTTTCTACAGTGCAAAGATGGTTTGAGGTCTGACGTAAACCAGACCCCAAGACCTCGTATTTCGGATACATCTGGTAGTGGATGACTTAATATGGAGTACGAAGCGGCTGGGTTTGATCTTCCAATATGGAAAGCTTGACATTTAGGCAGACACATCAGTAATTGCCATACTGTAGACCAGTCGTGATATGCTTTATCTCAGCAGAAAGTGCAGAAAGTTTAGCCTTCTGGTCACCCTTTCAACCTTGTTTACAGAGAGTAAACTGTTAGGGGTAAAGTTAATTCAGATAGGAGGGACAACTTTTTCCTTCCACAAGTTTGCTGAGCATTGAAGAACAACCTTGTTTGTTTTATTGCATGTTTTATAATATCCTGTTTCTGAATATCTCAGTTGTAGTGAAGGAAACCAAGACATTTTGGGTTTATCAGCAATGTTTACTTGCTGATTCGAAAAGCATTATACATGGATGCATATTTACTGCAAGCTTGTTTTTTCCGTAACTAACGGTTACGAACACTTACTTAAAACAATTATAATAACAATACAAACTATTAACTCTAATGCAACACCTAATGCACACATAATGCAATGAGTGAACTGCCTCATTATTGGCTACATTCGGGCCATCTTTTATTCCCTATTAAGTTCAATCTCTAAATAAAGAGCAAATCAATTGAATCGGTCACCTAACTGTAGAACCGGAGGTTTTCATGCGAACGCTACAGGACCGTGTTAATTGATCCCGTCCTTTGAACGTTTCGGTCACCAGTCCACACGGCCATAGGTGACGATGAGATTTTGGCTCGATCACCAGTACCAAATCTCCTGGTCGGATATACGGTGGCTTGGATGGTACTCCACGCTGTTGCTGTGCAGATCGTAATTGACGCAAATATTCTAAATGCCACCGTTTCCAATATTCGTTGACTAAGCTTTGGCAGTAAGTTCATCTCTTGCTCAAACAAGATCGAGCCTTGGCTTTTCCTTCTTGAACATCACCGCTAGGAAGTCCTGCCACACGTTTACCAATTAAAAAGTGTGCTGGTGTCAAAGGATAAGGATCTTGATAATCATCATAACCTTGTGTGAGTGGTCGGGAATTTAGCACAGCTTCCACTTCAGCTAGCACCCTGCTCAGTTCTTCAAATTTTAGACAAGCTTGTCCCAACACTCTCGTTAAAGTCTTTCACTGATTTCATTATCTTTTCCCAAAACCCTCTCCACCATACGGCCTTTTCCAGATTAAATTTTCAACAAATACCATGCTGACCAAAATACTGCAACACTGCTGGCATCTTCTTTATTCCTTTCGACAGTCTCTGGAAATCCTTTTCAGCTCGATGAAAAGTTGGTGCATTATCGGAGTAGAGAATTCGGCATAATCATCTACGTGATACAAATCGCTGGAAGCCTAGAAGGGAACCTTCAGTGTAGAGACTGGACAGTGCTTCAAGATGTATCGCCCCAGTTACAGCATGTGTGAAAATTAAAATGTACGCTTTCCGTATTCCACCTTCTACATTTACATAGACTGGTTTCAACAGAGTCAGTACCTCAAGTTTCAAAGGGTGGTGCTTGTGTAACCCTGTCCTTGGGTAGTTGGCCTTCGAGTACTTGTAATGGTTTACCTTGGAATCGTTTACAAATCAAACGGCCTTTCAGTTGACGTGTTTCAACTTGACGAGCCTGAAGAATCCAAAACTTCTCTCTCAAATCATTGAGTGTATCCGAAACACCTGCATGTAGAAGTCGTTGGTGGTACTGCATTATTAGCATTTCCGTAAAACGATGATTACCTGGCAACAAGATTGGATGTGTTACTAACTCTGGAAAGGAGGCATACTTAAGTCTCTCTGTAATTCTTAAAATTCTGCCTTCATCCAGCGAAGGGTTAAGTTAGTTGAACATTTTTGACCGCTTTCCAGGCCCACAACATTCTGTAGAAAAAGCTTCTTCTTGAACTTGGCGAATCTAGTATCTTGTAGCTTCCTCCAATTCATTAACTTGCAGTTCAGTTTCTTCAGCTTGCACCTTGCCTGGCACTTGCTTTACGAAGCGAAAAATCCATGCGGTGACTCATGTTACTTTCCAAAGTGATGAAAAACAATTTAGGTCCAAGAGTGGCTTGTTATCCGTTTTTTCTTTCACCTTTGTCACAAGCACTATTTCGTCAGGTTGCTCTTTTGCCATTTTATCCTAAGGCCAACTTTCAGTGGATAAAGAAAGCCAGTAGGGTCTTTGCCACCAAAGTGATGAGTTTGTTTTTCTGCTTCTTCCCCTCGAGAAATCAGGTCTGCTGGATTGTCATTACTGATAGTGTCTCCAGCATTCTGGTTTTGTCAGTTTGCTGATCTTCCCTACACGATGTGCAACAAAGGGATCTAGTTTTTAACTACTCCCTTTTATCCAGTGCAGTACTATGGTGGAATCTGACCAGAAAATTGTTTCCATTTCAAAATTTAAGGCATTACAAATAATGGTTTCCAAGATGGTTATGGATTTCAGAAGAGCTAATCTTCCTTTTGCAGCTAAGAGATTAACTTGTACTACACCATTCGGAGAAACGATTCTCGGGTAGGCCACTGCTCCAAATGCAGTTAGGCTAGAATCTCAAAAAAATATGTAGTTGTCATTCACATTCATTCAAGCCTATATCCACCTATTTACTGGAGATTGACCTTTATTTGTTCCCATCGCAGCTTTAAGTCATGTGTTAACGTGCTGCTCCAGCCAATTTTTCGTTTTAATTCTTCCTGGAAAAGGGCACGAATCCGGATCACAACTGGACAAATAAAGCCTAATTAAAAAGCAAACACACAAAGCACTACGCACATCACAAGATAAAAAAGTATCTTATATTTCGAAGCTGAAATCACGTGTTGGCTTCATTTTTCAAAAAATAAAAAATAAAACAAAATAAAAGTCTGCACAAACGTAGGCACCAAGCCGGGTGTCACCAGATGTTATGGTGGACAGGGGAAGCGGAAATGGGGAGGTCTGGAGGAAGGACAGGCCACGGAGAAAAAGGGAAAGTCGAAACAAGAGAGGTGGGGAAGGACGAATGCTCTGCTGGGAAGTGAACGTCTGTGTTATGCAGTGAAAGTACGTGCCTTAAGAATGCTTTTTTGCATTTTAGTGAATTCTGAAAAATTACTTAGGAAGAAATGGACCCACGATTTAAGAGAGGATTGATTTGAATTTGAAAATTGTACAGGTTGTCTTGGTGAAGCAGGATAAAAAAAGTTTCAAGGTTAAGGGTGCTGTAGTAGTGTGGCTGAACAAAAAGTGGAGTGAAATGAAAAGTGTCAATTTTATGATTTGTAGAGGAGGAATGTTGCGCAGGGGCACTGTTAGGGGCTGAGCAACCAATATCAGAAATGTGACGGGAGAGACGGTCCCTTCCCTGTCCCGTCTGTCCCAGATAGATCTTAGGGCAATCGGCGCAGGGAAGTAACATCTGGTGACACCCGGCTTGGTGCCTGCATTTGTGCAGACTTTTATTTTGTTTTATTTTTTATTTTTTGAAAAATGAAGCCAACATGTGATTTCAGCTTCGAAATATAAGGTACTTTTTTATCTCGTGATGTGCGTAGTGCTTTGTGTGTTTGCTTTTTAATTATACAACGCATATTTTTAACTCTCTTATAAAGCCTAATGGGTCGAAAATGTGGGCAGAAGCTTACAACAATATTCTTTTAGTGGCAGATTCGTCTGTAAATAGTGATTGTAGGCCTCTAACTTGTAAATCTACTATGTATTTGTGTGGATGCCATATCGCTCCCAAAATCTTCTGAATGTTCTCAAAGCTTTGTACTTTCTATTCCCCTGTACGTTCTTCTTCTAACCATTTGTGGTAAAGTTCAGTTGAGTTAGTAACCCATTTTTTTTAGCAGCATACCTGCTTGCTTTAAGGTCTCACGTGACTCTTGTGCTATGCTGTTTGTGGTTTCAACACACTTAATTGCCACCTTTTAAATAGTCGTCAATATACACGTTTTCGTCCAAATCATGTTGCGTGTTCTCACATACATTAGGCCAAGTCTGTACATGATATCTAATTATAACTTTTGGGGCTTGTTATTTCAATTATCAAACCGAAACGCACGTCTGAAAATAGAAAATACGAGTGAATACGCAGAACACAGACTTCATACAAAACCCCTCCACCAACAATTTCTGGTGTAGTCTGCCCACTGTATGCTAATGGGAAAAATAAGTTTACATCCCACTAGGTACGTGGTGGCCCGAGAAAGTTTGATGCACCTCATGTCTGGTCACCATTACAAGAGTACATTAGTAACGGAGTTGGGGGATGAGCACGGAAGCACGCCCTCGCTCTATAAACTTTCACAAAGCGCATTCTGCAGAGCCTACATGTTTTTTTTTCGTCTTACGTTTCAGGTTAGTCCATCGTTTATTTCAGCTGATTCGTTATGATCTGCTTGTTGGTTATTCTCCGGCTACAGAAGTCTTACGCAAAAAAATTCTTTTGGAGGTCTGCACCCAAATATTTTCAAAAAAAAGGGCGGGGTAGTTCCATTTGGATAAAACAGTCAGTTCAATGATAGATGTAAATACAGGGTGGGGCAGAAAGGACGAAAAAACCCCAGGCAATTCCAGCTGATTGATACTGGAGCGGTGAAACCTTGCATGGTATGAAGGTGAATAGTGGCCCTACGAATCATGTATTTAGCACTGACCTAGACATAGTCTTTCAAGGTCATCGAACATCTAACTTTTAAACCATGCTTTGTAGAACCTAAGTTTAAATTTGAAACTTGTAGACATTGGCAAGGCATGACCAATGCAAAACATGGAACGAAAATAGGATCATTCGTTTACCAGTTATGGGTATAACAAGCATTATGCTGTCGTGCAGCTTGAGTGGCTTCCCTGCCAAACAGTTTGAGAAAAAACATAAATTAGTCGTCAACAACGGGTAACGTCTAATAGGGGAAGAGTAAACAAACAGCAGCTACCATGCCAACGACTCCACACATTACATTAGCCGAAGAAAGGGTCATTCTTTTGAACGCCAAGGTCAACAATTAAAAGGGCATACGGTGATAGCCTGTGTGTGGCTTCTCAACGACTTTTAATAGGCTACCTTCATTCACGCTGCTGTTCTGTGAAGCCATCCTCGAATTAAAGCCGGACTAGTTTTTTTCTAACCAGCATTGCAACATGTAACTGACTGAGGATAAGCAGAGAAGCCAACGGGCAGCAGTTTCCTATGTTGCTTTAGGATCAGTTGATAATTGAACAGACGTCTTAACAAAAATACAAAAGTACCACGCAACAATACTGCTGGAAAACACATAGTAACCATTGTACTCCCAATGGTGTTAGCAATAATGACCTTATAGCCTGCTGGTAAAGGTCATCCATCTGATGACACTAAGAACAGACGAAAAAAAGGAGATAACGTTGGTGCATCGGTTACCGACAACTGCACCTGGGCAAATAACCTGCACTGGTTAGCACATACCCTCAGTGTAAAAAGTGTTCAAATTGTCCCCCCTCCACTCTAATGCATAATCTTGCACGATGTTCGGTGCTAGCGTGAACTGCAGCGAGCTGTTCTAGGCTAATAGCAGCACAAGCTAAGCGAATTCGTCCTTCCAAATCGGCGACATCAGCAGGTTGGGTCAGGTACACTTTCTCTTTAGGTATCCCCACAGGAAGAAGTCGAGTGGACTGAGGTCAGGGGAACGTGAAGGCCACCCGACCGGTCCACCACGTCTAATCCAACGGCCTGGAAAGGCTTCGAGATGTTTCCTCACAATAGCTGCTAAGTGTGGGGGATCACCATCATGTTGGTACCATAGTTGTCGACGTGCTGCAAGTGGTAATTCGTCCACAAACTCTTCCAAAACCCCCTCCAGTATCAGTTGTTTGTACCTAACCCCATTAGTGTGCCCTGGTAGAATATCGGGCCAATAATCCAACCACCTATGATCCCACACCAGACATTGACCCGCCAGTTGCCTTGGTGATATGTTACCCGCAGCCAGTGTGGATTCTTCACGCTCCAGTAATGTGTGTTGTGGATGTTCACCACACCATCCCAGATGAGTTGGGATTCGTCTGTCCACAGAATACGGGTGTCCTCGCCATTCCCTACATCCAGTGTCAGCCAGTTACAGAAGTCAAGACGAGCCTGGTAATCACGTTCCTCAAGTCCCTGGTGGCAATGAATGTGGTATGAATGAAATCTGTTGGCGTGGAGTATCCTGCCCACAGAACGACGGCTCAACCCACTCTGCTGTTCAATGCCCCGTGTGCTGGTATGTGGGTGTAGTTGGATGTAAGCTATTACTGCAGCCGAATTGGCTTCATTCGTGGCCTCCCGTCGTCGGCCAGGTGGATGCGTAGGCTGGACTGATCCTGTTTGCTGAACTCTCCGAACAGTACGGAGGATTGTGTTTACGGATGGCTGTACCAGACCAGGATGCCTTTGACCATACATCCGTATGGCAGCTCTTGCATTCCGCTGACATTCCCCATACAATAGTAGCTTTTCAAGATACTGTTCATTTGTGTATGCAGGCATGGTGGGGGTTGCTAGTCCGTGTTAAGCAGTTGGACTCCCTCCTGAGGTAGACCTTTCCTGTTCACTTGGAACTACGTGAATGTATGTATTGAACCAATCGCAATTTCAATACAAATGTCTTCACATACTTAACATGCTTATTGTCCGAACTCAGTTGTTTATTTATCGTCATGGATCAGCATGGTCTACTGTACTGTATGTAGTAAATTCCTAATTCATTCTGTAGGTCTGCAGTGCTTAGTTCTCAAATTTGCAAATAAATGACATTGAAGGAATTGTTCAAGGTCACCAAACGACTATGTACTGTAGTACAGTTAGGGGCTGTCCATAAATGGTGTCACACAAACTTTGCCTGTCTAACCACCACCCTCCCCTTGTCACATTGTGTCACAGCTTCTGCAACACACCCTCGACAATGACGTCACAAATTCCTACAACCCCTCTCCCCCAATCAATAAAGGTTGCTTGTTTTAGGCGATTTTATCCCTAAAACACAACATGCGGTTAAATGGTTTGTTGGCTATGTTTTATTGCCAACGTTTTGCATGAATGTGATTTTGTTCAACAGTTTTGTCTTTTGGTTTTTGAGTGGTACTTTTGTATTTTTGTTAAGACTTTTGTTCAATTTATCAACTGATCCTAAAGCAACATAGGAAACTGCTGCCCGTTGTCTTCTCTGCTTATCCTCAGTTAGTTACATGTTGCAATGCTGGTCATAAAAAACTAGTCCGGTTTTAATTCGAGGATGGCTTCACAGAACAGCAGCGTGAATGAAGGTAGCCTATTAAAAGTCGTTGAGAAGCCACACACAGGCTATCACCGTATGCCCTTTCAATTGTTGACCTTGGCGTTCAAAAGAATGACACCTTCTTCGGCTAATGTAATGTGTGGAGTCCTTGGCATGATAGCTGCTGTTTGTTTACTCTTCCCCTAGAAGACGTTACCCGTTATTGACGACCACTTTACGTTTTTTCTCAAACTCTTTGGCAGGGAAGCCACTCAAGCTGCACGACAGCATAATGCTTGTTACACCCATAACTGGTAAACGAATGATCCGATTTTCGTTCCATGTTTTGCATTGGTCATGCCTTGCCAATGTCTACAAGTTTCAAATTTAAACTTAGGTTCTACAAAGCATGGTTTAAAAGTTATATGTTCGATGACCTTGAAAGACTATGTCAAAGTCAGTGCTAAATACATGATTCGTGAGATCCCTATTCACCTTCATACCATGCAAGGTTTCACTGCTCTAGTATCAATCAGCTGGAATTGCCTGGGGTGTTCCGTCCTTTCTGCCCCACCCTGTATAGGCAGCTTTTATTTTTCCAACCACTGCATTAAATTTAGAACCTGGAATCGGTATCGAATTATAATTATTGTATGGCCTACGTGTTAATACCATTACCTCATAATTTTATCTGTTGAACGGGCATCCAAATAGGGGGGGCACGGGCCCTAAATACGCCTATTTACGGGCCCCCTTTTTAATGCACGCATCATGTTTTCTTTAGATAGTTTGTCTTCAATTACAGAGCGTTTCTGTACCACCAATTCTAAAAGTATTTAGCCCTCTAGCTGAGTAAACGGCAACACTTTGTTTCTGCGTTTTCTCTATTTAAGCCGGACAGACAGACTATAACTTGATTCTAATGACTCGTCGGATGACATTACATTTTGGTACAAATACACGAAGTACGTATGGAAAGTCTAGCTTCGGAAGTTCGTGTTTCATAACGGATTTCATACAAAGCCTACCTTAGCAAAGTTGATCTTTGTATTTCGTTATTAATATTAATCTGAGTCCGAGGTCTGTGTTACGTGTCTTTATTAATCATATAAAAAACCAAGACTGGGAAAAGGGACTGCCTAGTTCTGATTGGTTCGGCCCTTCAAAGGAGTGATATCAACACACCAAAACATTCACCATGTAAATCGCTATGACTAATAGTTCGAAGATTAAATGAAACCTAGAACATTGCTACTTTCTGTAGCAATCTTCAAGTTTTCATTTAATACCCAAATTATTAATTGCCGTGATTAACTTGGCGAATGTTTTGGTTGATGTCACTTCTTTAAAGGCCCGAACCATTCGGAATTTTGCGGTCCCTTTTACCTTTGGTTTTTGATATATCAGTTCTGTTTTTTTTTAATTGTAGATTAGACGAACTCAGCTAGCCTGGAGATTTGTAATAATGTGCTATGTCCACAAAACATTGAGTGGCCATTTTACCTATATTATATTTCCGTATTACTCCTTTGAGATCCCGAACCATTCTGAAGTTTTGTCAAACCTTTGTCAGTTTTGTTTTTGTTTTAATTTTGTTTATTTTTGTATTTAGTTCATATCACTCCTTTGTGCCGCGAAACCAGTCTCAACTTGGTGGCCTCTTTACCAGTTTTTCGGCTTTATTTTGATATTTTGTTTGTTTTTGAGTTGGACGTAAACACAATTTCTTTCGCAACGTTGTTTAGACGATACACTAGCATGTGTCTAGATCCGTACGTCAGTATGCACGTTGTCATTGTCCGAACTTGGCCATCCAATCAGAGACGATACCGACGATACTAATAATAGTTATAATAATAATTTTGTACTTACGCCCCTCCCACGCCATTGTCGTTACACCCCCAGACTGTAAACCAGAAAAAGTATGTAGTTTGTATCGAACTGCAGCCATTGGTCCAAATCCATAACTGAAAGCCTTCCCGTAAACTCGGTATCGATGAATAATCACTTTATCGTAATTAACATGGGGATGAGGAGACTAGAATTAGGTAGCTAGTAACTAGTTACACCTATGCAACGTTGTTGAGGGTCAGATTTTGCATTGAAAGCTGCTTAGGTGACATTACTTCATGGGTTAATTCTTGTCAGATGAGTCATAGCTCTCTATTTTACCACAATTTAAGATTTTGTAGCTGCATTATTTTTCCCCCAAGTACCTGAAATCTGCCAAAGTATGTTTCAGGATATTACACATTGACGCTATGGTGTCGCGCTACAATAGTTTACAACCTTGACAATTGAATTGATGTGAAGTTTGTTGCCTAACTTGGTGCAACACACTAGCGTGTGTCTAGATACGGCATGAACAATCAAAGTCTGAGGTCAAGCTCAGACTTTGCTATCGCTTATCACAGCACGAGCTCATACTAAGATTTAAGTTTCTATATGCCATGAAAATTTCCATTACTTAACCCTCTGGGCCCTAAGGTTTTCTTTTCTTAACTCAAACGTATATAATGTAAAGCCGATATATCGGCTTCTAGGGCTCAGAGGGTTAATGTTTAGCATTCCTTTTCTCTTAGTACGGTGTGATCTAGTGATTGAAGTTCTATGTCCATTGGCGCAGGAACCCACTGCACATGCGCATCCTCCAGTATATAAATGCAGACGAAGGTCCCTGCTTCATCTTTCTTTCTCTAGCCTTCGACCTGATCAGTCGTGCCGACTGTGTGCTTAACATTCTTCAGACACTCAATGCCCAGAGTTAAAGGAACACTGCGGGAAGCTAGGCCTCATGCGGGTCCCTCTTACTCACTGGTCCTCAGCCCGGACGAACCGCCTGTTCTGGAACTTTCTGCGGTCCCGTCGTCTGCTCGGACTCCCTCAGCCGATTCTCGCTTCCGGTCCCTGTTCCTCCGACTGACCGATTGTGACGTAACCAGTTGCCAACACTTCGTCAGCCTCGCCTGTCCAATGCGGACAGCCGGACACCATGAGTCCGGACCACCTCTATCTCGGACTACGACACTTCCAGAACCACCTCAAGGGCAAGGTAGTTCAAGTCCACATAGACGACACGACGGCAGTGGTAGCCTACCTGCGAAACGGTTGAGGGGGGAACACACTCCCTCTCGCTGCACTCCATCGCATCCGACTTCTTCTCCCTCTGCATTAACCAAAACATTACCCTGTTACCCCTTCACATTTCCGACAACCCCAATGTGATCGCGGACTCCCTCTCCCAACACCGGCCACCTGCTACCGAAAATGATTATACTACCGAAAATTCGCTAAACCAATCGTTGTTTTTGGTTGTCTTTGGTTGTTTCTTTTCTGGCATAGCGTTAATCCTCTTTTCACGACTCCACCTGCTGGGAAATGGCCCCTCACGACATCCATTTACACATTTGTACCGCTCTATTATACCTCTGGGGACGGCCTTACTTCGACCTCTTCGCTACAACGTTCAATGTCAAACTTCTCCATTTCACCAGTCCGCTTCCCGAAATATCGGTGAAAAGACGAAAGATCTCCTAGACTCCCAGTCTCTTCATCCTAGTAGCCCCAAACTGGCCAGAAGCAGCTTGGTTCCCCCTGCTGCTCTGTCTCCTTACGGATACCTCTTGACGTCTCCCGGACATCCTGTATCTTCTATCACAGAACCATGGGATGATACTCCATAAGAAACCAGAATCACTCCAGTTACACGCGTGGCTACTATCGTCTAAATCCTTGAAGCATAAGGAGTTCCTACGAACAGGCCGCTCGTATCGCCTCCAAAGCAGTATGCTCCTCTACCAACAAGATCTATGACAGCCACTGTAAACGATGGTTTCGTTGGGGTCTGCAACGGACGGTCGATCCAGTAAACTCACCTCTAGCCCAACTACTACTCTTACTCAATGATCTCTTCAAAGAAGGATTACGAGGATCCACCATTCTAGTATGCCGATCTGCCTTCAACACTGTGTTTCGGGCAGCTGGTCACGCCTCTCTTCTTGACGATTTTCACATCCCGGCTCTCCTGCATACGTTCGAATTAGAACGACCAGTAGTACGTCGTCTCTTCCCAAGCTGGGACCTTTCAATCGTCCTCAGTGACTTACTCAGACCACCTTACGAACCACTGTCAACCAGTTACCTCAGCCACCTCACCAGGAAATTCGTGTTTCTTGTAGCATTGGCTGCGTTCCTCCATTGTAGTGAAGTCCAAGCTCTTTACGCCTCAACTACGGACTGCTTCTTTCACACGGATTGCTCCGCGGTCTCCCTGGCTCCTTCGGCCTCGTTCAGAGCCAAGACTCAGAAGCCAAGCTGATGGACCAATCCCTTTACCATCCCCGCCTTTACACTGTTAACGGGTTACGAACCAGAAAGGTCCTCTCTGCCCCGTCCGTGCCATCTGTTACTACCTACAAAATCGAAACCTTACAGGCGTGGTCGATCACAACTCTTCCTTCCTTTTTGCCTCTGCCTCCGGAGAGACATCAGCACACATGATCGCCACATGGATCAAGTCCATCATCGTGGATGCCTGCAAAGCCCTGGAAATTGATTTGTGCTGGCCAAGGTATTCGAATCACGGCACATGAACTTCGTGCAATATCCACTTCCTGGTGTCACTACAGCAACATCCCCATCACCGTCATCTTGGAAGCTGCCTCCTGGCGACATTCGACAGTCTTCATGTCTCACTACCTGCGAGACATGTTGGCACAAGCGGACGGCCTATACTGCATTGGCTCCTTTGTTGCTGCAAAGCAGATTCTCTAACGTCCCCTTAAGCTACATACGAAGACCTAGTTCTTTTTGGGGATTGGCATGCTACTCTAGGGGGCTCCATCAAGTGGCGCCCACCGCCTTTGACGAGGTCAGTGGAATGCTAAATATTAGGTAATGCACGTTTTCATGCCATATAGAAAGTCCAAAATACCTGGTACGGCTGGTTAATTTTGGTTACTATTGCCCTTATGAAAAC